>OMNN01062582.1:0-48483 GCA_900302755.1 Chromis chromis | reverse complement strand
TCCTCCATCTTATGAAGCTGAAGCCTTCGTCCTTCAAAGAGACCGTAAAAGGACAACTCTGGCACACGCTAAATTTTCTCTCGACGACTAATCTAAACTGGTTTTGTAATTAAATATTGGACTAGTGCGCACTGGGATGCTACATGGTTTTAGCTCCACAATGAAAATGATTGACAATTTAGCTTCACTTCAGTACAGCTGCAGTCTAAATGGTTTTTGCCATTTGTTTTTGTCTGAGCAATATCTGGCACAAGAATCTCAACTTATCAGTATAACTTTTATCTTATCCTATCCCATTATGCATCAAATCAAATCGCCGTTGGTCAGACAATCACTGTTGTTGCTTTAAATGAGGAGAAAACCGCTGCATCAACAACCTCTCAGGATTAATTCAATATATTTTCACAACTTTGAACCGGCCCAACCTACTGGAGACTCCTAGGTCTACCTTGCTTAACATTACCTGAACGTTTACTCAGAGTCGGCTCCAAACTACAAAGTGACAGATACCCCTTTTCCACCAAGAAGAACCTGGAGCTAGTTCTGGTGCTTAGTTGGTTCAAATCTGGTTCTTCCTAAGAACCTGTTTGCTTTTCTATTGGCGAGGAGCCAAGGTGGAGCCATGCCATTGCGTCAAAGTAAAACGACTATGTTTGCATCCATTACATAGCAGCTAAACAAACAGTAAGTTGATGATAATATCTGTGTTTATCTTTATAGATGGTCTTAAGGCTGATTGGTGGCTCATCTGTGATCACACTACTGGTGGGACACAGTTGGGACACAGTTGTACTGGATTCTAGCGCAACAAAACTTCCGTGTGTCCCGGGAGTCATTCCAATACATCTGATCAGACCAGGGACGTCCTGGAGAAAAAGGACACTAATGACTTCTTGTGTGTCCCTTTCCACCGTTGATCACTGGTCACGATAACCCCGCCCCCAGCCCCTGACATACTCGGTGCTTATCTCTGGTCCAGCAAAGAGTTGGTGCTTGCTAAGCTCCAGTTTTTAGCACCTGGAGTCGGAGCTTAGGTGGTGGACAGAGAGAACTGGAGCTAAGTCAGGCTCTGAACTAGTACTGGAACCAGCTCGGTGGAAAAGGGGTAAGAATGACAAATAAGTTGGCTGTAATGGATGGACAAAAACTCGAGTCTACACTTTGAAGACAGCAGTGTGCATGTCACAGCTCAAAACCCAGCATGGCAGATCATTTAAAGACTTTAAGCCAGCATGTTTTTCTTCCATTTTTCAGCAAAACGAAACCGGAGCTTGACATTAGAGTGAGAGGACACGGTGAGAGAAAATCTAGTAGCCTGTAAAGCAGCAACAGTTTGTAGCTTCATATAACCAGCCTCAACTGAAAAGGAGAGCTTTTTCAGCTGGTAGTCTAAACAAACCATGAGACTTTGAGTGTGATCAGAATTAGCATATTTCAATATGTTTATTCTATTAATCGTTTTATAAAAGCGAGCGCATCCAGCGACACTCAGAGCGAGCTGAATGTGAAGCCTCGTCTCTCATCAAAACAGGAAAATTAGAATATGATTAGAATATACTGTGCTGCAAATACTAGCTTTTTATGTCGATTCAGATTTTATTTAAGCTAATGAATTCTAAATTTAGTTCATTTACAAATAATGTGCCCCTTCAATTAATCGATTTGCTGGTGGCAGATATTTTGATGATCAATTAAACAGTGTGAGTCATTTTTTAAAGGAAAAAACAGCCTAAATTCTCTGAAATGTGTTAATTTTGTGTGTTTTTTCCTCCTCTAGGATGATAAACTCAACGTCTCGGACATGAACAAAACATCTGAGGACATCATCTTGAGATTTGGGAAAGGCTGATCGACACTTTTCACCATTTTGCGCTGAGGCTGCAGCCCAAGATGTGAGGAACTGTTCACATTTGCCACGTTGCTTCAAAAGATCGCTTCGTCCAGCTCATCCACACTTACTGCCATTTTCCTGGCTCTGAATCCCCCACACCAGTGAGCAAAACACCACGTCTACTGCACAGCATTTGCCAAATTAAGGGGATCTGGACATCCCAACTACCAGCTCTGGAAAGCAAGACAAAAACTGATTACAGCTCCACATTACAACCAAAATCTAATCAGCAGACCGAGAGACGATTACCCAAGACATTTTAAATCTCTGCACATTTAAACTTGTATGAACTTGGTTGAGTGATAGCCTAGCATCTGATGTGTGAGATTAATGCTGCTGTAGCTCTAAAAACCAGCCTGGACTCTTCCTGCTGCAGCCTCTCAGGTTTGAACAAACAGCCCTTCAGTAATCAGCTTGAACTCCTCCTCGCCCAACCTGCTCGACTCTCCTCGGATTTCTGAAAAGGCTGCTTCCTGGTGTTGGAGACTCTCAGCGATACCTAAACTTTGCTGAAGAGCCTGAACTCCCTCCTTCGCCTCTGTGGATTTATAGAGCAGCGCTGTGAAGTATTTGGGCTGAGAAGTTCACGGCTCTATTGGAAAACAACCAACGGGGTCAAAAACAGTTCATGTGCAAAGCAGCGGCTATAAAATCCCTCTGCGGGCATCAACGAGAGTTTAATTTGTATGCATGCAGTTAAATAACTAGCAGAACTAATAGCAAAAGCAGTCTTTCATCTATTTCTCTACTTTTTTGTTTTGTTTTGGGACTGTTTGGGGAAAAGGAAATGAGTTCTTATACTTCAGATTCTATAAACAATGCCCCGTGAGTAGAGCTGTGACTATTTTGATAACAGTTTAATCAGTATTTTTTACAAGCAAAATGTTAAATTCTCTCATTTCAGCTTCTCAAACATAAATAGTTTCTTGTTTCATTCCTCCTCTATGACTAGGGCTGTAACGGTACACGTACCTTTTTAGAATCGCTGTATATAGGGACTTATGTTGAATTAAAAACCCAACATTATTAGAAAAATTACTACTAAAATCACCGCAAAATGTTTCTTGTTTATTTATGGAAAATACTTATGGAAATGCTGAATGTCTAAAATAGATTTGGAAAGAAAAACTGACAAATTTCAGGGCGGTTGAGGTTTTTGTTTGAGCTTGTTGCCTCAGAGGGTGAAAATCTGTTCTGGATGTGTGGATTTCAAACAGCTCTGAACTAAATGGCATCATATGAAAGGGAGAGTGTCTGTTTTTCTGCTGTTCGAAGGCGAGAAAACAGATGTTGTGGGGAAAAAAAGTGGAGCTTTGCATGTCTGTGTTTTATGTCCGTCTTTGTGTCGCGGATAAAACACGATATTTGAGAACTTAGGCTTTGGAAAACACTGATACACTGAAAATGACACTATTAATCAGAGCCAGAAGCTGTAAAAACAAACAGAACGGACAGATATTCAACTTTCAAATAGTCCTTGAACTACTCATCTCTGACTTGTGTTCGAGGTAATATTATTCTACATGCCTGATTTAAAAATTGGCAAAAAAAATAAACCGTCTGCTCCAACCAGATTCAGTGAAAACCAAAAAATTCTGCTCATCTTGGCGCAACTGTGAATATATTAGCGACTCAGCTGTGACCAAGAGTCATGTGACTAAAAGACTTTTCAGCTGAACTGCGGTAAGTGTTTATACACATAGGAGACCATTATGCAAACTAATTAAACATGTAGGTAGGTAAATATCTGCAGTATGTAAAAGCGGCCATGTTTTTCCAGAATTAATAACACCTGTGGGCACGAGGAAAATGTTGTATGAATGCAACAATTGTTTTTTCTTTTTTTATGACTTATGGCATTATAACTGTCATACTGTACAGTAGCGGTTGGGAATCACAGGGTACCTCACAATACGCGATACATGGCTCACAATACCGATAATCACACGATACAGCGCCAATCGATATATTGCAAGACAACCACATCACGATATCTATAACTGAAAAATACAATGTTGGTGGTGTTTCCTGTGTACTTTACTTTAGCGAGGCAGTTCTTGCATAGGGCATAGTCTTTGTCCAGCTTGTTCCCTCCATGTTGCCAAAGCCCAAATGGGTCCACACTTTGGACTTAAACGTGGATGAGGCGTCTCTTACGGTAGCGTTGCTGTCCTCCATTATACAGTCCCTCCAGGATTTCGCGGGCGTTTTTCAAGATTGTTGCGGCCTAAAATGCCTGAATTGGCGGCAGCTTTTTCTAAAAAATTGCAATGAAAGTTGCGATGTTTTAAGCGTATTTGTTGCGATGAAATTGCGGGAGACAGTTGCTCCTATCTTTCCTCTGCCTTGGTGACGTCTCTCACACACTCAGGCTCGCGACCTCTGATTTCATTACACATCCAACTAAATAAATTGAAGACAGCTTTTTTACTATTTTCATTTACTATTGAAAGAATCATATTTGGACATATCAGTGGTTTAAAAAGTTAATTTCACATCCTGGCACACACGTATTCACTAGGGCTGGTCCAGAATATTCGAATATTCGTTTGTTGTGTTGGTATTCGAATAGTAATTTTGACATTCGAATTGTCGCACGTGCCCCCGTCGCGCGCCACCCGTTGCTGCCGTGCATCACCGGTAGTTGCGGAGCGTCACCGATCGCTGCGGAGGCTCCAGCATGCCGCCGAGGGTCTAGTACACCGCTAATGATGTAGCATGGTTTTGTTAATTCAGATTTGAGTTTTGAAGAATAAGTAAAACAGATTAACGAAAACATCCTTATGGGTACTAAGAGATGAATAACTGATTATCTTGAAACAAGGGTTATTTGGGTTATCTTGCAACAAGGGACTGGGATATACATGTAAAATCAATATGAATGATTCAGAAATAGTGTCATCATATAGTCTGTCCAGCAGAGCAGCTCCGACTCCATTCTTTACAATAGTGTTACTCACACTGCAGCAGAGGACACATCACAGCTGAGCAGACAGTGGTGTGGAGTCAAGTGGTGTCTTCACAGTAAGTTGCAAACTAGTTTGTGAAATATATAGCTGAACAGTTAATAAACAATGCCCCCGTCATTCTCCTTTCTCAATATTAATAATATGAATAAATAATCAATGAATAAATTGATGAATAAATAAATGGCTGATATATCAGTAGGGGATTTTTTCACTTCTAAGAATCAGCGTCAGCCCCAAAAATCCAGTATCGATCGTGCTCTAATGCGCCTGTCAAACTCACTCAGGACTTTGTCAAATTGCTATTGCAGGCCAACTGGGTCAGAGCATTGCTGAGTGGCTAAGGCTTGTGTCGTGCTCCTGGTCTGCAGCGGTAACAGACAATAATGGAATAACAATAATAAGAGTAATAATGGAAAAAAGGACAAACCATGAACTGGCAACCTGGTGTCTGGGATGCACTGAAACAAGGCTGATCTGTGATGCTAGAACTCACAACTTAGAGAACTTAAAGGATCTGCTGCTAATGTTTTTGTGTCAGATCCCATGTTTCAGCAGGTTGGAGCTGGGGCACTTTTAGGAGCAAAAGTATTAGGCAGGGGCTAGTCATAATGTTCTCAGTCTAAGTTTTAATGTAAACTCCTTTGTTTTGGGTTAAAAAGTCAAAGGAAAAGGAAAATTTATTACAACATGGGTCTTTTGTAGTTTGGGCCTTTTTTCTATTAGTTATGAAAACAATTGTCTCACTGAAGAAACTGCTGCAAAGTGGGAACGTGATGTAATACGTCAGGACAAGGCAAGAAACACAAGCATTCAGGGGATAAGACAGGTTGAAAATCAGATTTACGCCCCATTACACTCACTTGACAGACACTGTCAAGTGAGTGTAATGGGGCTTTATGTAATGGCTTTGTCCAGAGCAACATTCAATTTTTCCTTTCACATATGAGGAGCAATTTTGAGTTCAGCATCTTGCTCAAGGATACTTTGACATGTTGACATTTGATATTCCACCTAATTCATGTCCAGCACATGAGCTACACTACTGCTGACAGATCATTTAAAGCAGTTTATTAAGAGCTAGAGTCCTGATGTCATATGTGGGCTAGAATCTCTCATTTATCTGTGCTTCTGAAGAAATAAAGCATGCTCCTGGGTTTTTTATTGCCTACATTCTATATAGCACAAGCAATTAGATCAAAACAATTGTGAAATTAACCAGCAAATGTAAAAAAAAAAAAAAGATTATTTTGTCAGAAAAGTACAGCTCCCCTAAAAAAAACTAAAAGAATCACATCTCAGGTACTGTAATTCTCTGTGTGAAGGTAAAATTGAGTGTGGTGCACCCAAAATGTTGGTAATAATCACTAATTGGAGAGGAAAACTGTGCACACAATTACGGCAAGTAGAGTAAAATCAATTGAACAGAAGTCGGTCTGTAAACTGTGATGAACATTTTCATAGGACAAATTAGGAAATAATTGCACTCTTCTCGTTTGTTTTACGCTCCAGTTCACTTTGACGTACTTGAATGCTTGCTGACCCTGTGTGATCCTCTGATTGCTTATGTTTCTTGTCCTACCAAACTCTGATTTTGTAAAAGTCAGTATGTTCCCACATCATCTAATTGCCTGGTGTACAGTGTTATTATTTCTGACCACAATGACTGAACTTAGATAAAATCGAAAATTCCCTTTAGATACAGAGGGCCCAAAATTAAAAATGCCTCCTTCTTTGTTGCCCTTATGCCTTCATCGAAGTTGCTCTGTTAGACTATGTAGTATGCAAGGTGCTGCTAAAGTGATATAGTACCAATACTGACAAGTGCTGTAGTATTCTTTGGTGAACTTACTTCCAGTGGTTGCGCATGGTAGTGCTCTGTGGGATCCCTCAGTTCAGCAGCCTCTTTCATCAGCCTCTTTACCGCTGGTCATTCGAATCAAACAAAGACACACACACACACACACACACACACACACACACACACACACATAAAAAAAAAAAAAAAAAAAAAAAAAAAAAAGATTAGCACCTGCGGGGTTAAACAGTTCACATCATTATCATTACTGCTTACATCCTAAGTGTTTACTACAATCCACCAACAAGCCCTGTGGTGTGAAACCCCACAATTCCACCCAAATGTCTTGAAACATTGCAGCTGCAGCAATTTTATAGGCCAAGATTCCTGACTTCCAAAGGCAAAGGGCTGCAAAATGTGCTGCTTCATGTGTATGAGGACGTTAACGCAGATGGACAGACGGGAAGAGCGTGCAGAAGAACAGGGCTCCGTGTACTGGCAGTGAACAAAGTCTCTAGAAATCACACTGACTGTCACACTTACTCAGACAGCTGGAGTAAAAGGCTGCAACAACAATGCTCCTTCAAATATGCTATCTAAAAACGCAGTGTTTAAAGCCACCTTTGACACTGCTGATTCCTCTCAACTACAGACACTTCAGCCCAGTCTCCCACTAAGCCTTTGGTGCGTGTGGACTGGCGCATGGCATGATTAAATTATGAGTGTTCGATTGAGAAACAGGTTTTAACACTTCAGAGGAAGAGCCTAGGCTAAGTATTTAGTTAAAGCAGATAGCTGAGTTTTCTACTGAGATAACAACTGCTGCTAATTTCCATTATATTTTGTTTGGAAGGCTCATTGTTTTTCTGCTCCTGTTTTAATTTGCTCTCCCTCAACACATCTTCCAGGTCTGCTTTCTTCACAAATTCAGGATACCATACTCACCACTTGACTGTTTACATTTTCTATTTTAAAAGCAATACTCATTTGTCCAGTTAATGTATTCCACAAATTGCTGTTAAACTGCTGTCTAGTTAGCATTCTAGTATTTCCTGATATGCTTTTAATGTGACATGGGAACGAGACGGTCTTGGCGTTTTTTTTTCCACCTTTTTGTGATAATAATTGTTTGTGTGCACCCACAACAAATTTATGGACGTGTGTGCCTCCTGCAGGAGTTTAATGTGAAGCATACAAGCTCAACTGAATTTCTAACTCAGGCTCAAGGCAGAGAGAAAGTAAACAAGTTTTATTTTTTTCAAGTTGTGTTTATGAGTTTATGTGCAGGCACAAAATGCTCACAGAATGAGGCGCTGAAGAAACATCTGCTGGCATTAACCCTTGTGTCATGACCCAGCCGACAACATAACTCATGCCTGCTGCGCTAATCTGAATACAGACAAACTCATCACTCAAGGAGGGATGGTTACACAAGTCAAGCTGATGATGGTGGCGATGATGACGATGATTGTTGGGGGTCGGGGAGTTACTCACTGCCCCGGACACAAGGACACTCCGAAGGCAGCAGCCGGTCCAGTCCGAGTGCAGGAGGCAAGTCCTCTTAGTGAGGACACATTAGAGTCTATCTGGGGCGATGCCTAGGGTTCAATATCTCATCATTCTTCAAGACAAGGTCATGAGTCACAACAACAGGTGCTGATGTCACAGTTTCAACCTCATGTTAACAAAGTGTTCAACGCAAGTTTAAACGAGCTGTTGTGTTCGCGCACAGCAAGGTCAATTTGTTTGCTTTTGCTCTCTTGTGGGCAGCTACTACAGCTCCAGCTATCGGCTACCAGCCCACTGCAAAAAGAAACAGGATGGAGCTGCAAATTGGGAAGTAATTGTGAAAAGGAAAGCGGAACTAAGAGGTATTCATGGAGGCAAAATTGGTTTGGAATCCAATCGAGCGCAGACTGCTAGGGTGTTGAGCTGGAAAAGGAGACTGTGAAATGAACATAGGAGAAGAGGACGAGGGGCAGCAGTGGGGATGGGTGGGAGGACAAATAAGAGCAACGAAGGCGAGGCGAGCTGAGAGGATGTTCAAGCGGCAGGGGGGAGTGAAGCAGTGGAGCAGAGAGATGGCCTGACACCACGCGGCTTTCAGGGCACGTGTTCCATCTGATTCCGCCCGAGGACAGACACTCTTCAGTGAAGATGTGAACCAACCACAGTAATCTCACATTGGACACACAAGGAGAATGGAGATAGATTATGTGTGTGCACAGGGTCATGGAGGGCTTGCAGTCTTACTCAAGCTTAAAATTATTAAGACAGGGCGGCAGATGAGAAACTGATCCTGTGTAAGAAGACGTTCAACCTCCATATGACAGCCTACTGCAGCATCTTGGCTCAAAACTAAACAAAATACACGTTGTGTTTGGGGAGTTTTGGATGGCAAAAACTCTTTCAGATGGTTCAATTCCAAGTTTTACGAAAAGCCAAGAAGAGAGCCAAGATTTCTGCATTGTCTTGAATGCAAAACTCCACCCACAATGACCAGAAAACTTAGAGGTCTACTTCAGTGAAAGACAACTCCAAACTAGAAGAGAACTGAGTGGAGCAACGTTTTCATCAGAATGATGAAATAACCTGCTTGGGGATGATGGGAAGTCTTTAATGTTGTGGCTTTTGATTTCAGCGTCTAGTGTCATCTCTGGTCTCACTTACAAATATGTAGGTGGGTGATTTTAACTGGTTTACAGAGCAATTGTACAGATAATTAAAGGTGTTACATGAAAGTTATATTTTATATCTTTAGCTGCTGCTAACAAGCTGATCCACAATGTGATTCAACTGCCTCTCCAGGCATCAACCAGGCATTTGATATCAACTCTGCAATTTTGGAGTAGAGCTGGCAACGGTAGTCTGCTATCTCATCATGAGTGGACTTTATGGGATTTTTGCTCTGCTCTGTATGTCGGCGAGCGTAGCAGCAGATGAACTAGGTCTGTAACTGCCTCAGGTTCTGGTTAGAGTGGCCCTGCAGCTCAAAAACAGAACAGACACTGAGCCAATTTTAAAAAATATGTAAGATGTGTTAACTAACACTACACGTTGAGTCTGAGTTTTAACCAGCCTTCCTGTGTGTCTAGAATCTCTGATTTTTCAGAGGTTCAGGTTCAGTCAATGCTCTGCTCTGAGAATAAATACATTTTAGAGGTGGCAGTAAATACAGACTGATTTACTGGACTGATAAAGTTAGTGCAACAGTTTTGTGGACATCTGCTCCATCTGAACAACTAGTTTCCAGCAGCTAGACTCATGTTAATTACAGTGAACATGTCACTCCACCATGTAGATCAGGTATCAGGAATATTTTGTACATCAAATCTGTAAGACTCAAGTTTTCTGTGAAAACATTAATAATGTTAGAGGCTATTTACTGTGGGAGACTGCAGGTCATTTGCTGCGCCTGATAATTTGTCTGGCCAATTATGGACTAACAAAATTAAGTCATAATTTATTGCTACTGAATGTATTTAATTAATAACTCACTAACCTAATGTTGCCAAGTCAATTTTGCAAGAAATGTTAAATGCCAGTAAAAACAGTTTGATCAGAATATGGAAAAAACATCTATTGTATTTCATTAATTTCATCAATTAAGTGATTATGGGAAACTGCTTCGTCACTACATCAAGCAGGTTTCTTTTTTTTCCTGAATATGTTTACTTTACTTTACACAAGCAATTCTATTTTTATAAAGCTCACAAAACTATAGGGTTTAACAAATATCTAAACTAGGCCGCCATTTAGCTCGCTGAGTTAAGGCGTTACCATGTGGGTGCAGGTCGCCAGCAGCGGTCATGAGTTTGAGTCCGGCTCAAGACCCTTTGCTGCATGTCACTCTCCTCTATACCCCCTTTCACTCTGTCTCTCTCTCTCAATAAAAATTGGAAAAACTCCCCAAATAATACTTTAAAAAAAAATCTAAACTAAACATTAAAATCCACTTAAGCAACCAGCTTCACCTTGTATGTTGATACTGAACTACACAAATGCATATTAATACAAAATACAAAGCATAAAGTATTCGACAGTCTCGCGGGAATGTCCCCGCCATTTTGAGAACTTGGTATAATGAAATAACAAAACAATAAAGACAGTAAAGAATGCATCTTTGATTCTGTAGCTCAGGACCTACTCTGTAAAATTTTGTCTCTCATGCTGAATAAAAATAAAAGATAAAAGCAGCGGAAACTCTCTGTGGGTACGAAAATGAGCCTGGACATCACAAACTCTGCTTTGTGCTGAGAAATCCCCGACACTGTGAGAGGGACCTTTAATGTTTGGCACAAACACACTAGGTATCATCTTTAGAATTCCTGTGGCATCAGAAGTAGAAGCAGCATGTAGCCAGGAGGGCAAGTATCTGAACCAAAGTGTCCTCAAGATGGTCCTGAGGCCACAGAATTGTTATGCATGAGACAAAGAAGACAGCGGTGCTTGACGAAAAAAAGAAAAACCAAGGGGAGGAAGAAAAAAGGAGGACATTTTTGACAGCAATTAGAGTGAAAAGAGGAGAGGGGGAGAACGGTGACGTGAGGTACCTTTTGAAATGAGTTTTTAACCTACGACGGAAGCTGCAGAGCCATACTTCTGTTGTGACTGGAGTGGAAAATGTCATTCCGCCCAGGAGGGAAACTTTGAAAATGCTGATTGATATGCTGGTCTTATGTGTTGTGCCTGTGCTGCCAATGCAAAGGAAGATGGAGTAGGAGGGAAGACTAGAGGACATGTGTTGCATCGCTGACAGTGTGAAGTGGAAAGTGAACGCTGTGGAAGTTTAAAGCTTTTTTATGTGGCTCTGTCTTAATCTTTGTAGATGCGCTTTTTAAAAATTGTTTTCCAGGTCATGTTTCCAGAGTTATTATTACCCTAAATGTTTGTTCTATGCTGATGGAAATGCGCATAGTATAATGGAGGCTAAATAGGTCATAAACACTATATGAAATTTTCTTCGAACAACAAATACCTCTATTAAGTGAAGGGTTTTGGTGAACTAACTGAGTCAATATGTAATTATGTGTGTGCTAGGAGTGGCGGAACCTTCCCTTTGCATATGTTTATAGACCTTTACAAACTTTGCAAAACAATTCTCATAATTTAAACAACATAATTTGAGAAAAATATTACCTATTAATAAAACTCAATCTTGTATTGGCGGCCTTTTACAAAGCATCACAACAAACACAACCTGTTTCTAAATGAACTGAATAAACTGTTGTGAGGTAGCTGTTGAGATCCTCCAGACAAGGGCTGAGCAATTATTAAAATAAAATTGATGACTTCTGACTTTCTAACCAGCCCATTTTTACTCATGCCCCATATGTTGGACATTTTAGTTATTTCACACATGCAATCAGCGTAACATTATTGCTTCAACAAATAATCAACACCGGTGAAAAATAACTCAGTGTTGAAGAGACAGAAGGAGTCACATTAAAGGAAGCTGCAACGGAAGAAAGAGCTGGTGAGGAAAAAAGAAACTGTATGCAAATACTGCAAGAATGTTAATCTCAGTACACCCCCCAGTCGACCAAAATTAATCATAGCAAGTAGAAGACAAAACCGTACTGGCAATACTTTTAGAGGTATTTCCTTATTAAAGTCTTGAAAGCATTAAAAATTAAACTAATGATGGTGCTAGATCAAAAGTCAGGTGATTAAAGTTATAACAGTTAATTCTGAATGAAACTTAGATGTCTCAAAACCACATTTAACAGCAACCCCTCCAGTAGTGGTTGAGATGTTTCACTAAAAAAATAAATGTCAAGCTAATTGGGGCGTCAGTGGAAAGTTTCGCGACTGCCCCGAGTTCCTGCACTCCAGTTCTTGAACAGTAGTTTATGAAAAATTAAAGTTTAAGAAAGCCTTGGTACAACAACACCTTTTGTATGAAAAGAAAAAAAGAACACATCAAGCCGGAGGGGAAATAGCAAGAGTGCTAATTTGCAAAGCAAAGGCCATGTATTTAATGAGTCAGGCAATTGTTTACTTTGTCATCTATTAACCACATTGATATCGAGACAAAACGCATCAGGATCTGTCTGATTGAGCTCTGTAGGTGATAATGATGTATCAATCACACTGTGTGTTCGCTTTGTGGTAATTAACCAGGGCAGCAGGTTGCATGTTTGGAAAAAATTTTTAAAAAATTCACACATTGGAAGAAGTAGAAACAAATGGTCTTATCAGTCACTATCAGGTAGGGATGTAAGAGTAACAACGACACACTGTGATGTCTGTCAGACACCAAGCAGAAGTTTGCTAATTGCTGTGAAGTTAGAATAAAGTTACATTAACCTTGGACAATAAATCTACCTTTCACTTGTCCAAACACAGATATTACTCGTTGGGGTATAAATGACAATTTTGTTTTTACCATTTTGATTGTAAATGCAGAATTCAGACTAACAAACTGTTTAAAAAACACATCTGAACTGTGTCAACATATAAATGATTCCATCTATGAATGTTTTTCAATGTGAAAATACAACAACAATAATAATAATAATCTAACCTTTATTGATCCCCTTGGGGAAATTGCTTCTCTGCATTTGACCCATGCTATTCAAAGTTAACCTTAGCTATACATAGTAGGAGCAGTGGGCTGCGGCGGTGCAGCGCCCGGGGAGCAGTCAGGGGTTAAGGGCCTTGCTCAAGGGCCCACAGTGGTGGTGGGGACAAGTGGTCGTTCTCACTTTCCCACCTAAACCTCTTGCCAGTCCGGGGGCTCGAACCGGCGACCCACCGATTACAAGTTCGCTTCACAAACCACTAGGCCACCACTGCCCCAATGTGTAGTATTTTCACCTCAATAAACTATTTCCATGTTTATGTAGATAAGGCAATGCAGAGACACTAATGGCATTTAATTTTCCTTATAACTTCATTGGAGCCATTACTTCCCCGTTAGTGACCTTTTCAAGTTATCCTGAACTGCGAAGCCCTCTATAGAGCTCAATGATCATTCTTCTGAGGTTTGTTAACAATGATAGAGATATTATGGCGCAGATGGTCTCCAGACACATGTGATGTGAATTAGTGGATAATTGTGGGAGTGGAAATGAAGGCCATGCATTGAGATTTATAAAACAGGTGTATGTGTGGCTTTATGAATCTGCCAAAAAACATGCATATGCAAATTTCTGTCTTTGTGCGTGTACAATTTCTAACAATTATGTCAATTAAGTCACAGCTCTTGCAATCTCGCCTTTTCAGACTGTAGTGATTATATAAAGAAAAGAGAAAAGACTGAGCCCCGTCCCTACTTTTCTATTATTTCCATGCCTATTAAGGAAACCTGGAACATTCAGTATAATACAGTGAAAACCTCGATAAAACTTATATGCGTCTTTATGTACTATGTACAGTAAGTTGTACTTCAGTGTATGGTACATGCCGGTTGCCGAAAGCGACAACTAGCTTGATGTGTGGCCTAAGTTGTTCTGACAGCTCAGGGAGTAGTGGGCTCTTCCACTCCTACCCAGCAGGCCTGGGCACATTCCAGTATCACTGGGCCTAATTCCCATAGCAGCAGCAGCAAATGAGGCATTTAGCTCCACATTATGGCAGTGAGGAGGAGGGCTGAGTGTGTGGAAAGGGCAGACTCCACATGCAGTTGTGAACAACATTCGTACCATCTTCCAGCCCACAGTTATCTTTCCCTACATACTGTATGTACATATGCTGATTTACTGTCGAGGCTTTTTTTTTTCTACCTCCTAAAAAAAAGCTGGGGGGTATTTTCTTTTTGTCGAAGAAAATCTTTACACACATCATTCTAGGAAAAACTGGTGGTAAAAAAGAAAGACAGTGAAAGAGAACAGGGATGCAGAGAGGAATGGGAAGACTGAGAGAGCTGTAGCTAAAAGCCATTCAGGTTTTAAAATCCTCTTTATCTTCCTGTCCACCAGTTTGACGAGATTTGCCATTTTTGGAATCCATCAGTGCCCTGCAGAGTGGGTCCAGGAGTGCTCAGAGGTGTGATAGGCTATCAGGACTGGACAGGCACTTCAGAGTGAGAGATGAGCCACTCAGGAGAGTCAGCTCAGTGTCTCATCACCAGTATCTTCTGGGACAATGGCTGGCAGCTCCAGCTTTGATGCCACGACCAGCAGCAACTCACACTCAGCCTGGTTCCTCAGGTTAGGAACACGATATATGGTGTCTAGACCAAATCTCAATGGGCAGTATTTGATCTCCTAATGTAAAGTCCAAGCCTATCAGACTGTCTAACCAGCCTAAACAGCTATGACAACACCAAAGTAGAACTCCACTGACGATGGATTTTTGGGTAAGATACCAAAATTGATGATGATACATCAGCCAATATTATGTTTTAACAGCAAATAATACATATTCATAATAATAATCTATCCAATCAATTGCTAATGAATTGTGAACAAGATATGTGATAAGTGGAACATTTTACATTTGAAAACAATTTAACGGGCACACGTACTTCAAATACATCTTTGGCATTCACAGCAGAGAGCAATTTTCTTAATCAAATACTTGCTGTGTTAACAATTAATAGTTGACTTCAGAATCCTTGGAAAGTTATTTGAGCACTAAATTACACAACCACCATTTAAAGCAGTACAGCGTCTAAGCTGTAAACCTGTCTATTCTCATACTTTAAAATGCTTCAGCTGTTTTACTGGGGTATATGGCAGCATTTGCAAAAATATTAATAAATGAAATTAATTGATCAATTATGCACTGTAAAAGCATATGGTGCTGCCTAATACCAATTACTTACTGGGATTAAATGCTTTTGACTTAAATCATGCTGCTCTGCGAATAAAGCTTAATGCTGGTAAAAGCACAAAATGACCAAATCAGCAGTCATTTCTACTTCCAAATTATTCAGATTTTTCCTGATGTAATACATTTATTTTGCTTCAGTTTTTATTTTTGCCTTGGTAAAAAGTAATATAACCAACTTTCACATAACTTTCTAACAAATATTCAATGCAGAAAGCAGGACAGAAAACTAGACGGAAGAGACACACTTTCTGGACAAAAACATTAATGTTCAGATAAGGGTAATCCTGTCGCAGTTTAGTCTGTATAAACTAAAAAAAAGAGGCTTTCACAAATAAAAAAAAAAGCTTCAGCAAAGTCAAGCTTCAGGTCAACATTCATTGTGTAATAGATTTAAAACATGTGATGAAGCATTACTACATAAGATACTATCAAAAATAGTAACTGTTCTGTATTCTAATTCAAGAATGAGAACTTTAAGGGCGCCCCGATAGCCTAACGGTTATGTCGCGTGACCCAAGTAGGTGTAGCGGCTGTCCTTACTGCATGTCCTTCCCCACTCTCTCCCGTTTCTGACTCTATCCACTATCCTATCTAATTAAAGGCATAAAAGGCCAAAAATAAATCTTTCAAAAAAACCACACAAAAAAACAATGAGAACTTTAAGACATGAATGTATTTAATGCATTTTCAAACAAAGAATAATTGAATATCGAACAATTATCACAAAAAGTGTGACTGTGTCAAGTCAGAAAAATAAAAATAATAAAAGAATTCCAACAAGAAAATAATAAGACCTTTCTGTAAACAGTCTCTGACACAGAACAGGTAGGTCATTTACTTATGGCTCAAAAATTGTACCGTAGTCAATAGAACATATTTACTGATATGCAGCATTAATTTATAATAACAAATTGCCAAACCACAGAGTACTTAACAAAAAAGGCAATCACCCTATATAAGAGGCTAGAAAAGCACTCAGAGAGTGCAGACCTCCGCCAAGCAGCTCATGTCCACCCATTAGGTCACCATAAGACAAAGTAGTAAATAACTAGTTTCAGACATGAACGCTGACATAGGATTATTACATTGCCCCCACTAAGCGCTCTCACTGATGGCAAACCAGTGGTTGGTATGCACAGGAGTCTGCGAGCCAGTTTGCTTAGCATTAGAAAATTAACAATGCATACGCTCCACCTGTCTGAAAGATCTTTCTCTCTATTGATGGTAGAAGTTATTGTGTAGATGTTCAGCTCAGCTTCCATGGCATCCAAATGCACAGTAAATGAAGCAGAGGGGGCACAGTACTGTTCTTAAAGAAGCTGCCTCAGGACTGCTTTCTTTTTTCCACAGTGGACGGCTCTGCCTCTGCTGCACTTTGAAGCACGGTGCCTGTGGTGCTGACACGAGCCCTTTTCTACTGAAAAACACAGAGATGAGAGCTGTATGACTTTTGACGCATGATGTAATTTTGAGCAATTGAGCATTTTATGTATATTTTAAAGACACTGCCTTTCAAAGCCATTAAAATAAAATACCTATGATGTGTGTAATGTGACATTTTGGATTCCCTGAACTGCAAATAAAAACAAGATAAGTTACCTTTCGTGCCACCTCTAACATTTCAATCCTCATCTTTCCCTTGATGTCTGGGACATTCCCTACACTTATGTAGTTAATCTTGATTCTTGGTTTAAGGGATCAAGTGTTGTCCAGAAGCTGCTCTGTGGCCGGGTCTTCCATGTAGTCAAGGGCTCTTGATGTTATTGCCTTGGTAAGGTCTGTCTCCTTCTTATTTCCAGCCAGAGTTGATGTTCTCAGGAGATGCAGGACAGGCTTCAGGTATGACACGCTTACTAACGCTTTGCCAGAGAGAGCATCTGTAAAATCCTGGAGGGGATGCGGGGCGTTCCTGACTGATTCAAGGACTACTGTGTCCTGCCAAGTGGGGAACAGGTGACATGTTTCCCTGTCTTTAGACAGAACCTGAGACAAAGCCATGGTCTGCTCCAACAGCCTCCCAATCATCCTTGGTCTTGAGCCCCATCTTGTTGGACACTGTAATCACTGAGTGCTCCAACAGATTGAACTCTTGCTGGGCTGCAATCACAGAGGTCTTTTTTCCCCCGACTGTGCGACAAATGGCCAACCAACTGTTTACAAAGTCTGAAAAAAAATCATGAATAAATGTGAACTGTGTAAAAACAGCAAAAGTGACAATGAAAAATGTAAGAACAATACCAAAAGTAAAGATAAAGTTTACTTGTATAGCACATTTCTAGCAAGAGCACATAGTGCAACACATCATCCTAATTCTAATATATAGTATTTATGTAGAACTTATCATGCAAACAAGGCATCTCAAAGTATTTTTAAATAGTATCTAAAGACACAAGCAAACATAACTAAACGCACAGAGACAGGTAGGGAGAGAAAAAGACAGAGGCCTTCACTTACCTGGTCCACTGATTCAGTTCCACACCAACGTTTGATGCATCAGTGGTGATACACGTCTAGCAATCTTCTTTCAGACACCAGCTAGGCAAACACTCCTTCAGTCCATTTGCAATCTTCTCTTCCATGTGGTCAACGGGAATGTATGCCATTTGCAGGCAGCGACTTTAGAAGTCATTTATGAATGTACAATAGCACTTGTTGCCCTGCCTGACCACAAATCGGTTGTTGTGGCGTGTACTCCACATCTTTCAGCTTTTTTTTCTACATTCCCCATACAGTTCTGGAAAGGCAACTTAACTGAGGGAGGAAACTGCATATCGTTTATCCAACATTCAGAGGAGTCTTTAAAACCCATAAATAATAGAAATCATGTCTACTGCGAGGCAGTATGTTATGGCAACTGTTACCTTAAAGGCAGGCCTTGCACGACACTTTCTTTTTGTTGCACATCTGTTGTTTCTAACCCAAAATACAGCGACACCACTGTAGTGCTATTTTTCTTCGGGACTAAATTGCCCAACATTGATTATGGCTCAGCGCAAGCCTTTTTTAAGTACCAAAAGTGTTGAAGTTCAATTGGGTTTCACGTGTTTGTTGGTACACTACTGTTTTCATAACACTGACTATTACACAAATAAGCATAGCACTTGTGATTGTTGAGTATGACTGTCACACAATAAGAACAGCAGCACATATGCAGAGGCATTTGAGGGTCACCTTGAACAATAATGATTTGATGTCTAACTTACTAAAACAGTGCACACAGTCCATTCGGGTAGACTGGCTCACCTGCATCATCAAATCTGGACCCAAATTAATGCAAAACATGGAGTCAAGTATCCCCACCGGTGCTCAACACCTTCCTGAAGCTTGGCTGCCTGTCTGTTATTCCAGCTGCTTGTATCATGACTTGAATCACAACACATTACATGAATAGAGACTCCATGTGTCAGTTTAATTTAAAAAAGGGAAGGTGTTTTTGATGGTTTTGTGATGGGCATAAATTAGATTAGAAAAAAACATACTAGGTAGATTGAGCAGTTAGTCCAACCCTAAAGAAGATGGTAGCTTTAAACATCAAACCTATCAATCAACATCAAAACTTCAGGTGTGTCGTTAAGCTAACTGTACCAGACTATTGCCAGACAACTTGGTGGGATTTTCACAGTGTCACTTTATGTTGCAGTAGGCACTCACACATACCAACTGGTTACTTAGTCAAAGGAGTCAGCTGCTTCCAAGGTCTGCCAAAGTAATCAAACGAAATGTGTGATTATTTTTCATTCTTGGAGTGCAGTAGAAGAGGGCACTGGTGGCTGCCTTACTCAATAGTCGTCGGAAAGAACAGATGGTTCTCTGCAACTGTGTGTGCTGTGGGCTAGGGATATTCTGAATTCAGCTGCACTTTATGATAGATGAATATTAATTAAAGGGGTGTGAGCACAATATAAATGTGCATTTGCCACTATCACAAGAAGTCAGGCCTCTCAGGAAGGTTACATTTACTGCTGTCTATTTGGCATCTAATGAAGAAGTTTCAATGGGACCATCCTAACAGTTAGGAAAAAAGGCCTTGCAATTCTTAATTGAAAAATCAATCATTCGGACACATGCTTTGTTGTTAGAGAACACTAGTTAAAATTTTGTGCAGCTTTGAGGATATTGTTCCTAGATGGATTGGACCTGTGCTTTGCTCTTGCATGTGTAATGAAGTTGGGCTGACCGTCTCACTCACATGAAGAGCACTTACAAAACTCTGTGACTGTAAGAAGAGTTTGAAAGTCAGTGGCCACAGGAAGAGTTGACACCCTGGGCATGACAAACTAATCATAGTTAATATAATTTTAGTTTATATCACCATATTCACAAGACTATAATGCATAAACCATGACACATAATTTATATAGTTACTACACTATATTAATTCAGGTACATTGCTGCAACAATCCCCTATGCAAATGATTGCTTTATTTGTCACCATTTTCCAGTACTGTGTCTCAGCAGGAAGAACCCAGTTACTTGCAAGCTAAGATAATTTTGAAAGCTACCAATGATGATGATTTCACCACTATGATAGTGTGGTAAAAACCCTGGAAATGTTAGCAAAACAGTCATTTCAGTTTTGGCATTTAAGCAAAAACAACAAAAAGATGTGCTCATGCACGGGTGAAGTGGTTAGATCAGGAGCATATCTTTTCAAGATTTGAGCAAACCTAAAACTTATATAATACAATGAATTAAAGCCAGTGGTCCATCCACTAGTCAGACCTCCATACCCTTACTTGCTGCTTCACTACATATAGGCGACACTACTTCCGGCGCTGACCCTAAATACTGACACTGGACTCCACCATCATAAACGTGCTGTAATTCCTAGGGATACTGAGTTGGAACAGCAGAGGGGAGGGGAAGGCTTTCCAGATCTCAACACAGCATCCTCGTAACAACACTGTCCCTGCCAGTGCCTGGATGCATTGTGACAGCAGCGCCAGTGCTCCATATCCCCCACTGAGTTTCATATCCCATGCCCATTTTTGGCTTTTCCTTCCGTTAACAGTAAGCAAAGATGACAAGGAAAAGCCCTTTCTCACACAAGTGCCTCTGGCCTCTGTTGGGTTCGCAGAGGTCCGGTCACTGGCCCAAGGCGGTGGGGTGATAATCCTTGTACGCCAAATCATCTTACGTAACACACATTTTGAGTGTTTGCCACTGGGAATGATTCATAGCAGGTCCAGAGGGGAGAGAGGAGACACTATTGCGTAATAACAAGCCAACACCAAAGATGTGAAAGGCACAGAGAAGGGAAGTACAAAAAAAAAGAAAGAAAAAAATTCCTCCAAAGTCAGACCACTTTTTATTGTTCTTCTGTTTCTGTCGCTGCTTCCACAACATTCAGCTAAAATATAAAGCCAGGAGTATGAAAGACAGCTAATCCTACTCTCTGAGTCAGCGCTTGAATAAAGTGAAACTGTGGGGTATGATAAGGTACAGTAGAGAAGGATGGGATAAAGTAAATTTTACACTCCAGACAATGTCTAGCAACAGCCAATCAAATCCAAAATACTCCACACAGTGCTGTGAAGAGGACCATCGGGAACGTGCAAAGAAAAATAAAAGGCCAGCCAGGAGCCAGCACGGAGACAGTTGGTAAACTCAAGGTTTTCTGTCAAGGGCATTGTCAGTGTACGTTATTTTGAAACTTCTTTTTGCTTCTTCAGCCTGTTAACATTCTCAGGAATGCTAACACAAATTTCCCAGCAGGCTAATTGAAGGTGTCAGTGGAGAATCCTCTCCTCTACAATGTGACAAGAGGTTAGTGAAGAAGAATAGCGCTAAGTTAAGCCCTTTTCAGACGTGGGATACACAACATTCATCAAACTATTAAAGTGACAGCATTCTGTCATTCAGACATAGGTCACTTTAACATTAATGGCCCTCAGGGCTTCATTCAGACATACCCACAGCAGTGACAGAGAGAGACACAGTACACACACTGTATTTGCCATACAAGTGAGATTGGATAGTACACGTACATCAACTGAATTATAATGCATGAGGTCAGGGTTTCTTTACTACACCATGGCGAAGAATGAAGAGGAAGCACAGGTATTAGCGTTGAGGTCACGGTGAGGGGTCCTGGCAGAGCAGGTGGGCCTGTCAGGTTTGGGTAAGTTGATCCGAAAATTTCACTAGTTTGGACGGGTAGCAAGGCTGCGCTCCAAGTTCTAAAAACCCAACTTAGAGAAACATTGCATGCAATAGGCTCAGCTGGGATTACTGGTCCATTTGCCTTCCACCTCCTCTTCCCCTTTTTCTATCACTCCACTCTCTCTCAACACATGCATGCATCAGAGGGTACATGTCCTCTTATACCCTGCCTGTCAATAATCTGCATTACCGAATTATAAAGTAACCTACATTCATCACACATCTAGCATTTGTGCTGCCAAAACATGCACCCCAGACCAAGGCAATTCAATAACAAAACATTTTAGGGGAAGCATGACGACAGATACAGAGTTTGCTATTGATGTTTGATGTAACCTGGAAGTGGATCACGTAATGTGACTGAGGAAATTAATCTGCAGCTACAGTTATGCATAATTCGAGGTCATGTAACGTAAAACAGCTCTGCTTGTAGTGCATTTTGAGACACATGAGAAAACCCTGCTTGAATAAACTTAGTCCGCTGCACAAAGTTTCAAGGTTTATTTACTCATTACTTTAGTTATAAAAAAGAAAATCTGCAAATCTCAATTTAGGTATGTTTCACATCTTGCAAAATTCAGCACATCACCCCATTCTGCTGCAACACCCACCTCAATAATAATCAGGAAATCAGACTAACTTTAAAAAATTGGTTGCACTTGTGCACCTAATTTTTTCCATAATTAAGTGCACCCAAGTGTTGTTTTGTAATGAAAAGCATGAAGTGACACACTGTGATCTTCTGGAGGTGATCTTTTTTTATTCTAACTATAACAAATGATACAAAAAATAATGTAATAAGCTGTCCACTCCAGCTTCTCTCACTCAGGAGAATGGTACAAAGGGGCTGAGAATATAAATGGGCAGTGGGTGTGGAGCTAGTAGCAGGGGTTAGTGGTGTGTTTATTACTGACTGGTCAACAGTGCATGAATAATTACTGGGGGCCAATGGCCTTGTCCATGCAAATATAACAATGTGCTGTGTTTACAACTAACATATCAGATGGGAGATGGAATTGTGTGACAGCAGGAAACAGCCAGAGCACTGAAAGTTTGCAAATATAAGTAAACACTATTACCAGAATGTAGTAACACAAAAAAAGTACATAAAAGACATTAGGACTTGCAAAAGAAAAGACACACTTAGTATTAGGCATTAAGTTTAAAAAAAAAAAAGGCTAAACTGGCATGAGCAAATGTCACTAATATATGCAGTATCCCGATTACACACAAAAGATAGTAAAGCTAAATAGAACACCAAACATTCACCCTGGCTGGCACAGAGAGCTCTCAGCCCTCTCTGCCTTGCAACATCTGTTTCTGTTTACATTCATCAGGTTTTGTAATTTGAAATTGCCTTTTGCGAACTTTTTCTTTACTCTTGCACATTATTTGCACTACACATTAAACACTTAAGCATTTGTAAATTGTTGTCGCTGGCTCAGGATGCTGTCCTGCCATCCCCACCCCAACCTCTCCTGCTATCCCTCCCCCCTCATCCCCACTCCAACCCCAACCGGTCGAGGCAGATGGCCGCCTTCCCTGAGCCTGGTTCTGTCTGAGTCCCCCCCCCCCATCCTAGGGGTTTTTCGGTTCCTTCCCACCATTGCTGACTGCTTGCTCAGAGGGAATCCAAAAGCAACTTTGGATTGTTGGATTTTCTGTTTTCTATTCTTCCTGACTATGTTAAGCACTACGAGATGGCATATGTTGTAAATATGTCACTATAAATAAAATTTAATTGAATTGAATAAAAAACTATAATGTTCAACACCTGGTGGGATGTGAAATAGATTAACATCACAGGAACCAGCAAATTTAAAAAATGTAAATAAGTTGTCTTACTTTTGCCTTTTTATGAATTATGGGATGATTTATTTTTTTACCCATTTCAGGGAACTGAAAGTAAAATTAAGTTAAACTATATTATTGTCACAGGAAAACGTTGTTTATTGTTGTCATTAACAATAAAGGTCAGGAATCAGTGCTTTAAAGCTGCTACATCTAAGTATGTTTATTATTCACGGCCTCTCCCGCTGTGTGAGTGTACATGTAGACTGCTGGCTCAGTTTTATCGGACCACTGCAGAGTGTTATCTGTCTACTTAGAGCAACAGACTGGCCTTTTATGGCTCATTCTAACAGCAGCAGCAGCCAAACATTCAGCTCACTGACAACAACAGATGTACTGACTGTGTTCGATGGAGCTCGGCCAATTCACTGCGGATTCAAAAGCACCTCTGTGTTTCCAGAGTCGCTGAAAGGCCTCAAACAACCTTCCCAAAGTCTCGTGTGAGCCTTGTTTCCAGTGATATCGCTTCCTGATGCTGCACAACAGGGGTTGCCGTGGTAACCCTGTAATGATTTCCAGGGTTTAACATGTAGTGTTTGTCCTGACTGATGTGATCTGCTGTTGTGGTCACGGGATGGAGATCAATCTTGCGATAATGGTTTCAATATGGCTGTTGTTGTATTTATTGCCAAGTTTTACGCATTTACACTGCAGTTGCTCTCCTGCTGTAAAAATGACTGGAGCATGACTTTCCCTCGTGAAACAATGCTGCCATCTAGTGGCAGACAGTAGAACCTTTCTGGGTCAGTTTTAGGTCATTGCCAGATGAGACCAATATTTTTTTTCAAAGCATTGTTTATAAACTCAACCATCATTAAGACTTCAAATATAACAAAACATTTAAAATATGTATTTAGGATTGGTTGTTTTGGCACTGGCTTAAAATATGTGTTTTGTATGTAGATTTGAAGGGCAGAACAAGAATATAAAGGGTTAGGGTTAGGTCAAATATTATATTCAGGGTTCAGGTATATGTATATATATATCTCCCCGCGAACCGGGGATCTTCTAGCTGTGACGCGACAATGCTAACGACCGGGCCACTGTGCAGCCCCCACAGCTAGAAGATCCCTGGTTCGCATTCAGTTAGGACGTCTGGGATCTTTCTGTGTGGAGTTTGCATGTTCTCCCTGTGCAGTGTGGGTTTTCACCGGGTACTCCGGCTTCCTCCCACAGTCCAAAAACATGCTGAGGTTAATTGACGATTCTAAATTGTCCGTAGGTGTGAATGAGAGTGTGCTTGGTTGTCTGTCTGTATGTGTTGCCCTGCAACAGACTGGCGACCTGTCCAGGGTGTCAACCGCCTTCGCCTGAGTCAGCTGGGATAGGCTCCAGCCCCCCTGCGACCCTACAGAGGATTAAGCGATAGATAATGGATGGATGGATGGATATACACAACAGCATTTATTAAAATATGCTCACTAATAAAACTGTCTGTGACACATGTCCAAACGTCTTAGGAAATATTGTCCCACTTGACCTAACTGGATGAAATACAGAAATTTGAATATTTACTGCAATAGTGTTTGAATATGGTTTGGATATAAGGATCTGTATTTCTTCCAGGAGTATTTAAACTATGTTCTTTGAATCCAAAAAACACTGAAATATTACTACGACAACACATACACAGTAATTCACCCTAAGACTTAGTCACAACTCTATCACTTGATGCTCAATATTGACTGATAAATGTATTAAATCCTAAAATTTCTTGAAGTCTGTTTTCAGAATTCTGTCAGCATTTGTGTAAAATTGTTTAATTTCAGTCAATATGAAAGTCTTTGTTCTTGTGTCACTAAAATGACGGACTGTGTGTTACAGGGTGAACGTGGATTTCCTGGCCTTCAAGGAAATATGGGATTCCCAGGGATGCAGGGACCTGAGGGGCCTCCAGGGCAAATGGGCCCCAAGGTTAGTATAAACTTTCACTTACAGGCTTTTGGTCTACAGCTGATTAATCATTATTAATCTGCAGATTATTGTCTTGATTGAATGATTAAGTATATTCAGTTTAGTATCATGTATGACAAAGAAAAGCCTCAAATCTTCACATATGAGAAGCTGCAATCAGCACATTTTTGACATTTTTCCTCCAATATGATCATTTGAATGTCATAATAGTTGTTGAATAGTTTTCTTTCTATCAGATAGTAAGTTAGTTGATCAGTTGTTGCAGCTCTACACACATGCATAAAATCAGTCATCTCTAATTCTATGTATCCCCTAGTGCACATGTGCAACAATGTTGGCAATTTTCAAGACAAATTTGAGCCTGTCAGAAATATTTTTTTCTGCATTACGTTGATCATGATGCCATTTTGTCTCTTAGGGAGATCTGGGTGAGCCTGGAGCTTCCGGACTGAAAGGAGTGCGAGTAAGTAACTAACTATCAAAATGATCATCCAGTGACGAGTAGGGGGAAGTGTTATGATTACTGCTTCTGTTCTGATTGTTGTGTTGTGATGAGAGATTAAAACCTGACATGCTTGTGATTTTTCAGGGTCCTCCTGGTCTGCCAGGTTTCCCAGGAAACCCAGGACTGCCGGTAAGTTCCTCTGATCTGTCTTCATGTCTCACATCTAGTAAATTCCTCCTGTATCAATGAGAATATTGTCAAACATGCAATAATAAGGTACATGGTTTTAGATGACGTTCATATTTTTAGTCTGTATTTGAACTCAGATGGTGTATTTAGGAAGTTTAGCGGTTACAGCAGGACAGAATGTTTACAAAGCTTTGGAGACTTTGTCAAAATATAATTAATAATTGTCTCATATTTTCTACTCCCACTCACAGGGCATCAATGGAAATGATGGTCCACCTGGTCAGCCTGGTATCCCAGGATGCAATGGAACTAAAGTAGGCCACTTCTACTTATACTGAAGCTGATTTTTTGGGGAATTTTTTCCACTCCTGATGTAAAATTCTAAACACTGTTTCTGCCTGCTGTTGCTTGTGTGTTACAGGGAGACAGAGGAAGAGATGGTGGTCCTGGTTTTCCTGGTCTTCAAGGGCCTCCTGTAAGTAACCACAGTTTGCATAACAATCAGCCACCATGCCAGTAACCAGCATAGCCTTTAGTTAATGATGGTATCCTATGAAAACATTGTGAAAACCATTACAAATTTTTCACCAAAAATTTATTTTTATCATGGCTGGCAAGCAAGTTTGGGATTTGTCCAATTGTCCAAATTGAGAAGGTCTCCTTACCCCCTACAGAAATGTACAGTATAACGCAACTTAAGTTAAAATAGCCTAACCTGAATTAGGTTTATAACATTTCTGGATGATATAGCAGTACATTAACTGAGCAGTATTGCAAAATGGAAATATTCACTCTGAGAATACACAATCTATAGATTTATTTCTACTCTCCTCCTTTTCAGGGCATCGCCGGAGTTCCTGGAATGAAGGTCAGTTGAAATTCACAAAATTGTCTCATCTTTATTCTAAACACAATTTTCCCCCCAATTTCCACCATGATGAGACACGTTCTCTTCCTCCTGTTTTGTCTCCTACAGGGTGACCCTGGTGGTGTGATGGGGATCGCTCCCCTGAAAGGAGACAGAGGATATCCTGGCCAACCTGGACGACCTGTATGTAGTTAGTGTGGGAATGTGTTTGTGTATGTTAAAAGAAAGAGAAACAATCTGAGGCAAAGGAATAAATGTTCTTCCGACACTTGTTTTTCTCTCCCAGGGAACACCGGGCCCTCCTGGACCTATCGGACCTCCCGGACCTCGTGGATATCAAGGACTCAAAGTAAGTCAGTCCTACACTGTTGGCCTGTTCATCATCTCACAGCGTCAGTAAAAAAAAGTCATTATTATTTATATACACCAGCCCATTTAACACAGATGCTGTGCTTTCCAATATTCCAATATATTTGTGACCTATAATTTACCTAATAAACTTAAAAGTTGAAACACCCTACAATATTATAGATAATACACATTTACCAGACAAATTTAAGCCTTAAGGGTAAGAACCTATAATATTATATACTAAACCAAATTTCCTGGACTTATTTAAAAATGAAGGTTTAGACCCTACAAAACTATACATTATTAAACCCAGTGATTCCAAAGACTCCCTTCATAAATGAAGGAATATTACTGAACAGACATATTAGTGTTTTGAAATATACCAACAATTCAAAGCACAGCACACATTATAAAATGTAACCCCTCTATTATCATTGGTTTGGTTTTAATTACATTTCTTTGATTTGAAATTAAACTTGAAACTGTCTGACAGGGTGATCCAGGCCCCCCTGGTCTTCCGGGAGAGAAGGTAAGATTGATCATACATACAATAAAGATTTTACAATTATAAGACAACACTGTTCTCTGACTTGTTCACTTGGCTGAGATATTATAGAACCATCTTTTTAACCTCCCTACAGGGTGACAAGCTGGCCTTTGTGAGTGAGAAAGGAGATAAGGTGAGATATATTTTTTATGTTGCCTGCAAAAAATAATAAAAAGAGAAAAAAAAGAGGAAATTTTAGAAGCACACTGTGCTGGATGTAGTGTCATCTAGCGGTGAGGTTGCACATTACTATCAAATCGAATATTACCTACCTCACTGTCCCCTTCTAAGCATGTAGGGGAACCAAGAATCTAGAGCCAGTATTTTGTTTGTCTTTCTGGGCTACTGTAGGAACATGGCGCTCCCTCTGTGGATATAAAAGGGCTCATTTTTAATGTAATAAAAGCAGAATAATTCTTATTTTCACTAATGAAAACATTATTATTAATACAGAATTCCATTTCTGCTAATAGCTCCCTCTAAATCAGGGGTAGCCAACCCTGGTCCTCAAGAGCCCCTATCCTGCATGTTTTAGATGTCTCCCTTTTCCAACACACCTGATTCAAATGATCTGGATCGTTATCAGGCTTCTGCAGAGCTTGATGATGAGCTGATGGCCAGGGATGGCTACCCCTGCTCTAAATCCTGCTGTTACCCTTATTATCCCACAAAGTCCATGAAAACATTATTGCCAAAACATTACTGTCAATCTAGGATAACTCTTATTTTCACATTACCCATTTAATGCCCTACCATTACATCTTTTCATTAATAACCTTTTTTTTTTATATAAGTGTAGGGCATGTTGTTACCCTACACTTTTTGCTCTGTTAGAACCATGAAAGGCTTTTTTCTCATTCAATTTTTTTTGATAATTGCTGTCTTACTACTAGGACGAAACTTTAACATCATCAAGGTATAAGTTGTATGATATCAACCACAAGGGTATTACCTGATTGTAATAATCAGGTAATACCCTTGTGGTTGATATCATAAAAATGTTAACACTGGGTGATAATGTCAACTGCTGTCAAGATAACTCCTGTTTCATGCAGTGTGATATTATGCATTATAATAATAATAATTTTAAGAAAACATTCTAATTTGTGATATTTATACCTTAAAAAAAAGTGTTTTACTGCTTTAATGCTTAGCTAAAGAGGTAAAATAATTTTCTCAATGCGCTAAGAAAGACTTAAATTTAAAATATTTGGTTTACTTTTTTTTAACTTATGTTTGTGGTGAACTATTCAAGCATCCTATTCAAATGTTTGGCTGTGATCATCTCCCTACAGGGTGAGCCGGGATATCAAGGCCCCCCCGGCCCTCCTGGAGGTCCATCAGTGGGAGTGGAAGGAGGACACATCACAGTCCACGTACCTGGTGCACCGGTACTCACTCAGTCACTTAACAGACATTGCAGTGTTTTAATGTATTAATACATCACAAGGGCTGAAAGTCTGCTTAAAAACATTACTTGGATTCAGTTTCCTGAATGTGCTGCTTATTTTTTTTTCTTCCTGAAGGGCTCAAGAGGAACTTCTGGGGAGAAAGGAGAAAAAGTTAGTAGTTTGCTTTAAAACATTGAGGTGTAAAACTTACTGTGGACACACGCTATTTGTTATCTGTTGCTTTGTTTTGAGACACATGATTTCCTTTGCAGGGCTTTTGCATCCCTCATTCTCATGGTATGAAAGGAGAGCCCGGCCCCCCTGGACAAAGAGTACGTGCAAAAAAAATGAGTGACTAGATGATTTGATTATATAATAATGAATGGGAATGTTCAGTAATGTTTCCGACAAGAAAACTACAAATATGTATTCAAGCAAAGTTTAAATTTTGAGCTTATATAGATTCAGTTCTGTGTATTAGTGGCTTTACTTTATACTGTCTTATTCAGGACAACAAAATTAATCAAACTGTCTTGTTTCTGTAACTTAGGGTAAATCTGGTAAGGATGGAGATGACGGGGCAAAGGTAACAATAACTTACAATATTATCCACATGCTCTGCCTTCCAACTGCTGTTTTCTTTTGTTGTATAGAATACATATCGCTAACGTATGATACATTTTCACACAGGGAGAAAAAGGCTTTTCTGGAGCTCCTGGTTACCCTGGTTCTCCGGTAACTAATTTGCTATTATATTATAATTAAGGTTTTGATCTAAAAAATCATATATGTCGGAAGAATACATGACCAGACAGGCTGAATTCTTTGTCTTGTTTTTCAGGGTGAAAAGGGAGAAAGAGGACCACCAGGTTATGTGAGTGTCTCTCTCATTGTTCTTTTTCATTCTCTTCTGTGACTCTCTGTCTCCATCTCGATCTCTTATCCACAAGCTACAAAATGACACGATTTCTTAAAGCTACCAGCAGATGTCACCAAATGTTTATTCAGTTAAAAAGTGAGACCACGTTAAAGGGACAATCCACTGGTTTTATACAGTATGTCTGGTCAGGCCTGGTGCCTTTTACCAAAGTCATGTTGTTGGTATTGTTTCTGGAAAATGCTGCATTTGGGGATTAACACAAATTACTTTCAGCAGTTACATTCAAATTACATGTGGTGGATTTTGAAGACTAATTCAATAAAATTTTTGATGACTAAATAGCTTCAAGTTTTACATTTTTAGCCTAGAAAATGAGATTAATTTAACTTTTAACAAGAGGTTTCTGTATGTTAATATAATAGCAGTGAAGAGGAGGCTTTGTTTCAGTGTTCAGACCGTTGTATAAGGAAGTATAAGTTAACAGAACAATTAAATAAATGAATTAAGATCCAGTGGGGGAAACTGATAGGATGATTGGGTATACCCAATCTCAGTGTTTCTAAAGCCTTGGTTATGATCAGTTGTGCTTGGACACTACAAATCTGACAACACAAACTATTTTTAAAGACTGGGCCTTTAGTAAATTTGAGCCCTTTTCAAACATCAATTTCCCAGTCTGTTAAAGTAACAGTAAATGGTTAAAGCGACTCTCTTGCTTTGGAGACGCTTGTATAGATCCTGCTGCATTATGAGGCTGCAGGCAGCCAATAACTCAGAAACGTTCATCATGTCTTCTTACTACTGTAGACGTTTTTTTGGTTCTTTGTTCAGACATATAGTGTAAGAGTAGATGAGCTAAAAGGTAAAGAGCAACATCAACTCTTACACTATATGTCTGAACAAAGAACCCCCAAAAAAAGGCTATGGCAGCCAATAAGCTCAGAGGAAATATTACTACAAACACCTGAAAACAACAAGCTAAACTTCAACTACTGTTAATGTTTTGTCAAAGCCTAGATTACAACAATCATATCAAAGTGAATTAGAAAGATTTCTTCTTTTTTGGCATGCAGACTGTGTCTTTGTAATGTCTCCGGATCAATACTGGTGCTGCAATGTAAATGAAAACGCCCTTTCAAAATTGCTTTACGCACCTTGAAGTAAGTCTGCATTGCTTGTACGTGCCTCATGTATCTGTTAATGTGACAGCATGCAGGTCAGGCTTGTAAGGCTTGATACGGAAACGTTACCATGTCTGACTTACCAACTTCATGGAAATTGTAAATAGCTGAAGTAACTCTTTTAAAGAGAACTAATGGCACAATTTATCGTTAAAATGACACGCGGAGGGATGAATGATTGTTTTCGTCACAGTTATTTTAATACAAACATACAATCTCAAATAATTTGCACCTGTACTTCAGTAATTGTCAGCATTAGCAGGACTTTAGAAAAGCTGTTAAGCGATCTGGATTCAGGTCAGTTTTAACGCAATAAAGTTTAAATATACTAACAAAAAGGATTTGTATCCTGAATCTTTGTTATTTTGTCATTTTAGGGTGATGGTGCTCCTGGCCCCCAAGGCACTCGTGGCCTCCCAGGGTTACAAGGAGAAAAAGGTGAAAAGATGTAAATGCTCACATAGATAGGCAGAGACATACATACGGTGATAAACACTTATAATGATTTTCCTTTCCTTTTTGGTTTCTCTTTGATCTACAGGTTTTCCTGGCCCTCAGGGAGAGGCAGGTCCACCAGGTAAAACAACACTATATTTTAACATAATGTAATTGTACAAAAATGAAGCCTGCATGTCTCAACCAGCTATTAACCTGAATAACAAACTAACTGGCCTCTCTTGTCCTATACTTCAGGTCGGCACATTGAAGGGCCTCGTGGAGAGAAGGGTCCGAAAGGAGATGTGGGTGAAAAGGGAGACAGGGGTATAGAGGGAGAGTCTGTGGTTGGACCTCCTGGACAGCCGGGACTCACTGGACCCCCTGGACCACCTGGAGAACCAAGTATGTCTGATCTTTGAATGTTATAGTCATTTTAATAGATGACAACAACGAACTTCTCCATACATAGTTATTTACAAATTATATTTAATGTGTATGTGTGTGTGTGTGTGCATGTGCCCCATCCAGTTGACCCTAATGAATGTGACATTCAGAAGGGAGCTCCTGGCCCACCTGGACCTCCAGGGTTACAAGGGGAACTGGGTCAAAAAGGTAAGCATGACTACAGTGACTGATAACTAAACTATGAATGAATCCGTTAAAATTTGATAGAAAATGTCTCTATCTCTTTGGTACACTCTTACCTTTGTGAGTAGATATATCACATGCTTCACTATTGCTGCTGAACTGCTTGTTCAGGATGTCTGTGCACACCACATGTTTTAACTGATGCTCCTGTGCCTAATTTTAGGTGACAAAGGAGATACCTGTGTTCAGTGTGAGGGTAATGGCCCACCTGGATTACCTGGACCCCAGGGTCTTAAAGGAGACCGAGGTGAGTGAACAGTGGTCACTTTGAAATATAAAGGTGATGTCCAGTTATTACATTTACGTGGTTATATCCCCCAAAATTTGTGACTCTGATACAGTTGCCTTTTTTTTCATTTGCTGGAGGCCCTGTATCATGTGCTAAATATCCATCCATCCATCCATCCATCCATCCATCCATCCATCCATCCATCCATCCATCCATCCATCCATCCATCCATCCATCCATCCATCCATCCATCCATCCATCCATCCATCCATCCATCCATCCATCCATATTGTCGTCACAATCTAATGAGTATGGAATGAGCTAAGGATGAACCATCCATTTTCATCTTGCAGGACCTCCTGGTGCAGTTGGCGGCAAAGGAGAAAAGGGTGTTCCTGGGCTTCCTGGACAACCTGGAAGACCTGTAAGTAGAAAGATGTTTGAGACAACTAACAACAAAACTGCCCTTGATTAAACAGAGCAAAAAGAAAAATATTAGAAACTGTCTTCAATATTTTTTTCATCGCAAAATCCATTTCTGTGACCTGTGTGCAGGGTTCTCAAGGAAATCCTGGACTGATGGGGGCCCCTGGTGCTATCGGTGAGCCAGGAGATATTTTCGTAGCTCCCGGTCTGAAGGGAGAAAAAGGTCTTCCTGGTCGAACTGGTTTACCGGGTCAGCCAGGGGTGGATGGGCTACCAGGGAAAGATGGCTTCCCGGGTCAACCTGGTCTAAAAGGAGAACCTGTAAGTGTACATGTTTGGTTTGTATGATAAGTCTCAGGATATAAGGACAACATGACATTCATTAATAAGTTTGTTTGCCACTATGTTGCCCATTCATCTTTATCAGGAGAAGACATGTCAATGCTCCTTCCTTCCTATCCCTTGTTGTAAAGTTTCAAAGTAGCCTTAAAATCAATAATTTCAAGCAAAAAAATGTTTTTATTAAGCTATCTGCTAGTTTAGGCAACCTAACTTTACTCTGTTGCTCCAATCAGATGACATACTGCTCTCACTGCAATCTTTTTCACCATTGAGGCATATTTAAGCTGTATGTACCCTGAATATTTACATGCCTGTGCACACTGCTAACTTGAGTCTATGTGCTGCTTGCCACCATTGTTGACAGCATCTCAAAAGCCTCACCCTCACTCTAGCACCCATTTATAACCCCTGAACCTACTGGTCCCTTTGGGGTAAATTACAATTGTCACTTTTCGATCATTTCCGAGTTGACCTTGATGCTTCCATGTGGGGAGAAATGACGTTAGAGCCAAGACACCAAACGTTAATACTGTACATATGCTACATTCACCTAATAATCTATTCTATCTGAATTGGCTGACCACAGTTTGATTGATTCTTGCATCCACTTTGAAACATTCACTCTATGTAATTTATTGTCAACTTTTCTAAAAGCAAAGTCAATTTGACATTTTTTTTAAAAATCTTGCTTTCAGGCCAAAGAGGGCATCAAGGGTGAACGTGGACCAGACGGCAACCCTGGTCTTATCGGACCACCTGGAGAGAGGGGTCCACCTGGTGTGCCAGGTTTTGGCCGACCAGGAGAGCCTGGAGAGAAGGGCAGTCAGGGGAGAGCAGGAACTCCTGGAGCTCCTGGAGTACCAGGTAGGCATGAGATTTACACTGTAAAAAGATGGACTTCAAATCAAATTTCATCTTGGTGGCATATCTGAAACCCACACACTGACACTGCACCCACACCAATTAAGTCCATTCATTGGTAATATAAACACCTTGTGTCCACCAGGTGCAAAGGGTGAGCCAGGTGTAGCTGTGAGCAGTCCTGGACCTCAGGGGGTACCTGGACCTCGAGGAGAAACTGGCATACCTGGACTTCAAGGTGAGAAAGACCATAGTCAGCTTGTCTTAATTTATACTCCACTGCAAAAGCACTGAAATGTGTATCTTTAGGATGAATCATTGAACTCAGTCTTGTAAATAACTTGGGTGAAGGAGCAGAATATGATGCTTAAATTCACGTAAATGTGAAGATTGTTGGTCCAGTTAAAATATGTTGTCTGTTGCAGGTGACAGAGGCCTTCCAGGAAACTCAGGGTTGCCAGGTTTTCCTGGAGAAAAGGGTCAGACCGGACCACCTGGAATTGGATTTCCAGGCCCAACTGGTCCAAAAGGTGAGTTATTCTAATATTGTAATGTTGACCCCCATGCACCTTTCCAAGCATGGAGAAATAAATTGGGAACCAAGTATTTGCACAGGGCATGCGTATAAAGGGAACAATACAGAATTCAGAAGAAGGGTTTTATTCATGTTTCCAGGAATCAGTGGAATTCCAGGAGCACCAGGACTACCAGGAGAGCCAGGAAGACCAGGACAGGATGGCTCAACTGGAAAACCTGGTCTACCTGGACAAAAAGTGTGTATTTGAGAACATGTAGAACATGTATATTAGTAAATTATTTATTTATACTTATATTCTTGCAATACATGTTGACATACATTCTAAATGGGCAGTGGTGGCCTAGTGGTTTGTGAAGCGAACTTGGGTGGGTCGCCAGTTCGAGCCCCCGGACTGGCAAGAAGTTGAGGTGGGAAAGTGAGAGCGACCACTTGTCCCAGTCACCACCATTGTGGGCCCTTGAGCAAGGCCCTTAACCCCTTACTGCTCCCCGGGCGCTGCACCGCGGCAGCCCACTACTCCTAGTATGTATAGTTAAGGTTAACTTTGAACAGGAGGGTCAAATGCAGAGAAGGAATTTCCCCAAGGGGATCAATAAAGGTTAGATTAAAAAAATAAAAAAATAAGAAAATGTGACCCACACAGTAGAAAGAGGATCAATAAAGAACAAATAAATTTTTTCCTACCACTTTGTTGTCATATAATAAAAATTTAAAACAAATGTAACAACCAGAACTTCTTTATTATCTGTTTTTTAAAAACATATTATTTTGGTAGATTTTGATGCAATGCAATTCAACGCTTATTTCTCTACCTTGCAGGGTGAACCGGGAATGGGTCTTCCAGGTCCAAAAGGTTCACAGGGTCGCCAAGGAATTACTGGCTTCCAGGGAGAAAAAGGTAGCATGGGAATGCCTGGCGTTCCTGGACGAGAAGGACAGACAGGACCACCGGGACCTCAGGGAATCAAAGGTACTGCAAGAAACACAACAACTCTGCTGAGAAGCTTTATTGGAATTAGTCCATGCCAAGAAGTATCTAAATTTGTTTGGTGGTGACTGATTCTTTTAATTTTAAAAATAGGTGAGGTTGGGCCCCCTGGACCTCCTGGACTGGTTGGCGTACCAGGTGCACCAGGAAAAGGCTCACCTGGAGCTCCTGGACCACAAGGACCACCTGGAGAGTCTGGACCATTCGGTGAGCACAAACCTAAGAGAGTTTTTCATGGAAGCAGTTTTGACGTTTTACAGTAAGAAAATCACAGGTGTAAGTGATAAAATCCTTTTAGCGGCTTCAGTTTCTAGATTCTTTATACAGATCCAGTTAATGTTACATGTAACTTCTTATTATGACAAGTCAAATGTCAGTTGAGAAAAATTGTTTTCAGCTTTTTACTCTTTAACATTCTTGCTGATTGTCAATTGGTGTAGGTGAAATCAGTAAAAACACACTTCATGTGTGCATGTTTTACAGGAAGGGAAGGTATAAAGGGAGAAAAGGGCTACCCAGGTCCTCCTGGTCTAGACATGCCGGGCCCTCAGGGAGAGAAGGGAACCCCTGGGTTCCCAGGAACCCCAGGTTCTAAAGGACTGCCAGGGCCACCGGGCTTACCAGGCAGGGACGGACAGATTGGAAACCAAGGTGAGAAACTCATTCACAATATAACACATTCAGATAGACATGTGGAGTTCTTTAATATGTTTAGGTTTGTGGGTGTAATTTTGTCCTCTTTTGTAATTGTTGCACTTATATAATTATCATAGGCTGGTTATTATTAAAATAAAGTATTTGACATTATATTTTCATCATTCATTGAGTGATATCATCATTAGCCAAGCTGCCAAGCTGTTGTCAGTGACACCTCCATTAAATGTTTCACATTAACAGTGTTCAAACTACAAGATGAATTACGAGCTTTGAACATCTGGAAGGATTTTTAATGTGAAACATTTGTGCAGAAATGGGAAGTTTTACCAAAAATTGCTCAAAACTGAAGAATAAAAGAACAAAGCAGAAGTGTTAAGAATGAATTAGTGAATGAAAATAGCATTTATTTTTATTTATAGCATCCTTTTAAATCTATTTTTCAGTTACAGTAATGTCACTGTTTGTCTGTAGGTTCTAAAGGTGAAATGGGGGTCATAGGAACCCCGGGAGTACCAGGATACCCCGGACCACCAGGTACACCTGGATCTCCTGGTCTGAGAGGTGAGCAACACCAAATGATAAAACTCTTACTTCTTCTTTTACTCGTCTGACAGTTTAAGATTTTCTAGACTTCTTCTGCTTAATAAGCAGCAATAAAAACCTCTCTGTGTCCTTCCGCTCAGGTAATCCTGGTATTACTGGACCAAAAGGTGATACTGGAGAACCTGGACTAAAGGGTGAAAGGGGAGAGCCAGGTCTTCAGGGTCCTCCTGGGAACATGACTGATAACGAGATGTCGAAAATGAAGGGGGACAAGGGAGACAGTGGAGAAAGAGGTATGAAACAATGTACCTTATTTTTCATGTAGAAATTTGCTACTAACAAGCCTATTGGTGATTCTGTATATTGACTTATAGTTAAAGAAATACCTCAGTGTCCATGTGTTTTATTTGTTTCTAATTCCATTTTCCTATCAGGTGACCCTGGAGTCACTGGGGAGAAGGGCCACCGTGGAATTCAAGGAGACCCTGGAATGCCGGGCAAAGATGGAGAGCCTGGGTCACCTGGACAACCTGGTGACTTACCCGAATACCTGAAATTCAATTTAAATGTTTTTATATAGTTTGATGCATGCAGTTTTGTAATATGGGATTTATTATTCTCAGGTGAGAAAGGAGACCCTGGTTTTCCTGGAGAGCCTGGCGGAATGGGACAAACTGGACAGAAGGGCAATGTTGGGGAGATGGGAATACCAGGTAAAAACACACAAATCAATGGAGAAAAAAATATTAAATGTATTAAAATGTGATATTTAGTCGTGCAAAGACAGAAGCTCAAGGGACAATATTTCATGTAGGGGAAAATTACAGTTTACATGACACTGTGTGAAAATTAAATGCAGCTCTTGTAAATATCATCATATTCCTGTGCTTGTGTGTGTGCTTTTTGCAGGGCCGCTTGGTCCAAAGGGTACTAAAGGAGATTTTGGTACACCGGGACATCCTGGATTCAGAGGCACAGATGGAGAAAAAGGAGACAGGGGAGTAGCTGGTGAGCCAGGTATCGGGCTCCCAGGACATCCAGGAGAAAAGGTAATTAAAACGACTTATGAGTCCAACACTATGAACACAGGCAGATAGTTTAAATAAAACTAGGACAATATCTTATTCTGTGTTTGTTTATTTAAACTAAGAATCTTTCAATAACTGAAATTAAAATCCAGTTTTTGGTTATTTGCATCATAACTGGGATTTTGAGGTAGGATTTCTTTCTTCAGCATCTCATTTCTTTCAAAGTGTCAGTTTTGCTGTGATATATATCACATTTATTATCATGTTTTCATGTCTTCAGTATCATTGCCAGTATTACTTCTTACTTTCTATTCTAGTCTTAGTTCAGCTTACTTATTTATGTATATAGCTTACTTATTTTTATTTTTTACTAATGTATTGTAATTATATCTTTTTGGTTTTCTATTAAGGATTGCATTTATTCTCATGTTAATGTATTTTTTTTCTGAACAATATCTGGCACAAAAATTTCCTTTGGGATTTATAAAATTCTGTCTCATCTCATCTCATCTCATCTCCTTTGTCCTTACAAACACATAACGAGCACCTACCTGCCTTCATTTAACATTCCTCTCGTGTCCTCTTCTTGTACAGGGTCAACCCGGTCAGGCAGGATTCCCAGGAACACCTGGAGAGAAGGGTCAGAGGGGTCACGAGGGTATGCCTGGCAAGCCTGGACTGCAAGGACCCAAGGGAGACAAAGGAAGCGTCGGCTTTCCAGGTCAGATTTCCAGAGCCCAAGTTATAGTAATCATACATGCTGTTATTTCAGGTGTGTTCTTATTGTGGTTCATGTGTGTGTTATACAGGTCAGGCAGGTAGACCAGGTGAGAAGGGAACTCCTGGCCTTCCTGGGTCTGCAGGAGAAGCTGGTCGTGAAGGCCGACCTGGTGAGTAACAAGTTTATTAAATCCGCCAGTCAGAGCCCAACCGACGTAATAATGACAGTAAAAATGTATTTGATTTGTTCAAGGTTTGACACCTTAGTCACCTTGTTAGATGTATGTGAATTGGCCCCTGAAAGCTCCAAAACTGTGGTGGCTTTTTAAACTAGCCACCATAAATATAAGATAAAACATCAGCACTCCTGTCCTACTTGTCCTTTTTTTTTTGTTTGTTTGTTTGTTTTTTTACAGCAGCCTCCTTTTCAACAAGATACAGGAAGGATCAATACCTGTCTTAAGAAAATGCTTATTTTGCTTTACTTGACAACAGGGAATAAGGTGAAAGTTGAGCCTCTGCCAACCTAATATACAGTAACCAGTAACAAGGAAACTTGTTCCCTTCCAGGTGAAGGTGGGATGCAGGGACCTCCTGGTCCTCGTGGAGACAAAGGAGAGGCTGGAGTGGACGGCATCCCGGGATCCTCAGGGGAGAGAGGAGACCCAGGTTAGTGTCTTTTCCAGAATTTGCAAACCACAGCCTAAGAGCTTCATGTATATATCCTTGTTTATTCTCTCTACCTTGGGACCCTTCAATATATTTACACAACTCCTCTCAACCACAGCTATCTCGTTTTAGTTTTTTGTTAATTTTGTCTATGTTATTTTGGAACGTAAATAAGGAAACACACACGAACACATGAATTACTCAAACACCACTATCAACTTCAGTCATGGGTTCAGGTAGCAGCAGCTTCTTGAAGTATATGCACAAGATAAAATGGGAACCTTCTTTATGAAAAACAGCTCCATAGCACTTGTAGAGGTCAGAAACATCACTGGGAGCCCCAAATAACTACAGACAGTATCTTGAGCATAAGCTTTTATTTCTTTCTAAAGCATTTAAATTTGAAAATGAAAACCATTCATTAACCCACAAAACTAGATTAGAGGATGGAGTGGCCAATTATATTCAATGACATCAATTCAATGGGGATGCCAGAGTAAACAGTATCAAACGCATTTTAAGATAAAATTGTAAATTTGTATCACTGTTACTGTGATACAAATTTACAATAAGTTTCCTTTATTGCTAATTAGAACTTGATTCATGGGAACACATTTATTTAAACCAATACTAATAATATTAAATACTATTCTTTTCTCCTATTCTGATTTCTAACTGGTAGGATTTTTTCTGAGTTAAAATATACAATCCTTTCCTGCAGGTATACCTGGTCACGGTTTGCCTGGACTGCCTGGAGCGCTTGGTGTTAAAGGTTCGGGCCCCTCCAGCATTCACTCATATAATCCCTTAATTACTGGAGGCTAACAGCATTTCATCATGCGGCCTTCTCTTTTCCCCTCCAGGTGATAAAGGTAGTCCTGGCTTCCCAGGAGCTCCAGGTTCTCCAGGTGTCTCTGGTATCAAAGGTGATAAGGGGCTTCCAGGCCCACAGGGACCCCAGGGTGAGCCAGGAGAGCAGGGTCACCCAGGTATCTCTCTAGAGGGCCCGAAGGGAGAGAGGGGAGAAACAGGACAACCCGGAGACGGAGGTATTGCTCACAATTTATTATGTGCATGAGGAAATGTTGTTTACATATTAATACTAAGTATATTTTGTATCGTATTAAAAAAAAACTCTTCTTCTATTCTTGTCAAACAGGATCCCCAGGAGCACCAGGACCTTCCGGCTTGCCAGGCCGAGATGGTCAAAAGGGAGATAAAGGAGATCAGGGTCTTCCTGGTTTCCAGGGAGAGGCGGGACACAAGGGTGACCCTGGAGTTTCTGGATTTCCTGTATGTCATGAGGCTGTTTTCATGTCAGCTTTTGTATTGTACATGTCAGTTAATGCATGATCTGATGAGAAACAGCTAATAAACATCAGTAAGAGCTGTTTGGATGCTGCAAAAGTTTATTTTTTTTTCTGTGTCTGTTTGTATCGTTTACAGGGACAACCTGGCCTTCCAGGTATCGATGGACAGAAGGGAGAGAGAGGATTGCAGGGTGTTCCTGGCTTCCCAGGTGAGTACATATGGTACAATGTAACAGTTTCTAAAAGGCAGTATGTCTGTAAGTGTGTGTGTATATGTGTGCGTTTATGTGTGAAAGACAACATGTTTGCGCAATTATGAAAGGAAATATCTGTATTTTTACTCAAATAATTAATGATACAACACACTAATACCACCCCTAGGTGCAAAGGGTACTGTTGGGGACACTGGATTCAGGGGAGAAGTTGGAGACAGAGGATTCCCTGGAGAGAAAGGTAATGAAAGAATGAAAACCCTTCAGTGTGTTAGCAGTGAAAACTATCATTAATAACATTAATTATTTTACGATTTGATTGCCTCTATAGGGCTACATCAGTAACAGAAAAATATCCTCCTATGACACGATATATTTCAGGTAATGACGGTCCTCCTGGTGATCCCGGCCCTACTATCTTCATCAAAGGAGACATTGGTTTTCCAGGAGTCCAAGGTTTGCCTGGACCTCAGGGGCCAAGTGGCTTCCAGGGACAGAAAGGACAGCAAGGTAATGCTTATCTAGAAATGTGCCCCATTTAATCTCCAGTGTTGCAACAGTTTTCTCCTGCTCCCCAGTTCTTCACATCCTGTTTATAAACGGTTCCATTTTTTGTCACTTTCTCTCAGGTGTGACGGGTATTTCAGGGCCAAAAGGTGAAGAAGGTCTCCCTGGACATCACGGTCAGCATGGAGCCAAAGGAGAGCCTGGCCTTCCAGGGCCACAAGGTGAGAGGTTCACAAGGAATGAAGGTGTTGGGTGACTTTTCGTGCTTCCACATTCTTATCTTATTAATTACTCCATTTGTTTAGGACCCAGAGGACACCCTGGACCCCCTGGACCTGATGGCGTTCCAGGACAATTGGGTCCACCTGGTCCCTCTTCCATGGAACATGGGTTCCTGGTAACACGTCACAGCCAAACAGTGGAGATTCCATTATGTCCTGAAGGAACCTCACTCATATATGATGGCTACTCCTTGCTCTATGTACAAGGCAATCAGCGCTCTCATGGACAGGACTTAGGTGAGGAATGTGATATGAGAAAGAAAGAGAGAAACAAACAATGAAAGATGTGACAGAGAAAGAGGTGAAGTTAGCAAAAGAGACGTTTTTTGGGGTGAATTTCATGTCTTATGACTTTGTGTTTCAGGTACGGCAGGAAGCTGTCTCAGAAAGTTCAGCCCCATGCCCTTCCTGTTCTGTAACATCAACAATGTGTGCAACTTTGCATCTCGTAATGATTACTCCTACTGGCTTACCTCACCTGAGCCCATGCCAATGAGCATGGCACCTGTCACTGGTCAAAGCATTAAACCCTTCATCAGCAGGTGTGTCAGCTTTTCTATCTATACTCTTCTGTTTTGAGTTTGTATTTTACTCATGTGACACTTAAATATTGTGGTGTTTGCATACGTATCTGTGCACAGGTGCGCTGTATGTGAAGCCCCAGCCATGGTGATTGCAGTTCACAGTCAGACCATCATGATCCCACCATGCCCTCAAGGCTGGGACTCTCTGTGGATTGGCTACTCCTTTGTCATGGTAAGACAAATAAGAGTCCGCCTTCTCAAGATTGCACTTCATTCTTTATTCCAAGCCAAGCATTTAATGTGATGCTACAGAAAAGATTTTTTCCAGGTTAGTTACAGACAGAACTAGAAAATGGTTCTCAAGTTAGATTTGGCGGGAAAGGCTCTGCTCTCTGAAGACATTCTCAAAGAATCCAGCAACAAGTGTTCAAAAAGAACTAATCCCAACTGTAATAAGCATAGATGAGATTTCTGTTTAATCAACAATGCCAAAAAATAGCTCATGAAGAGGAGGTTAGGATGGTAGAGGAGTTGCAGCAGCACATGGTGTTGCCATGTGTGTTGTAGCACTGTGAGTAGTGTAAGGCCATAGTCAGCCAATCACTGTGAAGCAGATGGTGACAACCAGCCTAGTGAGGCACAGTGTTTGGTCAAAACACATTATTACAACTTCAGTTCTTCAAAGTCCAACAACAGCTCTCTTACAGATGTCTTACAGCAAAAAAAAACTCTTCTTCATTTGCTTGCATTGCATTATGTGTGTTTGTGTAGCACACCAGCGCTGGTGCTGAGGGTTCAGGCCAGGCTTTGGCCTCTCCTGGTTCTTGCCTTGAGGAATTCCGCAGTGCTCCGTTCATTGAGTGTCACGGTCGGGGAACCTGCAACTACTACGCTAACTCCTACAGCTACTGGCTTGCCACCATCGAAGACAATGAGATGTTTACGTAAGACAGACTCTCACACTCATTGTATTTCTTGAATGATAATTTTTCTCATTAAGGACTAACTTAAAGAGCCCATATTATGCTTTTTGGGGTTTTCAGTTTTCTTTAGCTTGTTATCAGATTGTTTATTTCTTCTTTCCAAAACCAGAAACTTGAATAAGCCATGCAAAATTGCAAAATAAGACGATTTAACAGTTTCATACTAAATGCTGCTCTGGAATGTAGTATTCAGTGTGCAATATGTACTGCATATTATTTTCATCAGTAGTATGTAGTAGGTGGTTTCGAATATAGCCATATATTTGAGGTTATGGTATGTGATCAACTTTCCTTTGTTTTCATTGGGCCAGTGGACTAATAAGAGCACAGTGAGCTTTTTGGGAGGAGGGCCTTAAAGAGACAGAAACTAAAACAGAGCATTTCAGGCAGACGGTGAAAGCAAGTCCTGCATCATTGTAGAGTATGAGAAAAAATATGTTTAAAAAACAAACAAACAATAAAGCATGTAAACACATTCTAGTAGATCTCAAAATGAAAGAAACTTGGAAATGTGCATGTTATGGGCTCTTTAATAACTCCTGGAAGTCTTGTTTTTGCTGACCTCCAGTGGTTGAACTTCTCACTGCCCTGCTGACCGCACTGTTAGATGTGGTCACAGGTCAACAAAGTACACTTTTGACTACAGCAGACTGGTTGTTCTGTGTGTAGTCAGAGGTAAAAGGGGCTTAAAACTTCCACCAGAGAGGGCAGTGAAGCAGCTTTTCAGCCTGGTGTTATGTTTTGATTGCCATATCACACTGGCTTCACATTTACTTTATGAACACGATAATATTAGATGGACTTGTGATGTTTTCTGCTTCTACCTCTTTCCAGGAAACCTGTCCCCACAACGCTAAAGGCGGGCAACCTCCGAACACACATAAGCCGCTGTCAAGTGTGCATGAAGAGGACATAAACCCCAACACCCGAGTCCTCCGTTTTAACATGCAAGCAATACGGAGTGCATTGACGTCCTCGACTTGGCTTTTACTCCCTATTTTCAAAGGATGGTGCTATTTCCCTGCATGTCATGTGTGAGAGACGAGGGACAGAAACATGGCAACAGCCAAAGGTTGAACTTTACAAACCAGATCACAGAGACCAAGTGGCCTTTTGCTCCATGCAGAAACACACGTTCACAACATGTTTCCAAAGAATGGCACCCAGTTTACCACTGCACTGAGTACATGCCCCCTAAACTGGTAAACTGGTGTTCATTTTGAAAGGGCTGTTTGTGTAAGTCAGGTGCTATTGAATCTTTCTTGTCTTGCCTTTTCCCTTTCCTTTAGTTTCCCATCCCTCCCAGTGTCACATGGTTCAAAGATATAGCTACACATTATTTTAGAGTTTCACACCTTATAACTTGTTTAAACCTACTAATGTAAAGGATGGGGCTTACCACTGGTTACTTGCCATTTGCTAAAATACCATAATGTTGCCAACACATATATATATATACCAATCACTCTGTTGTAAATATGATGCATTCCTTTTTAAACATAGTTCAACATACTCTCCTCAGGTTATTACTGAATTACTTTGTGTGTTATTAAGCCCATTTTTATTTATAAGATTTATGAGAATATGTTGGACTTGAGTTTATCTGAGATTCCATATAACCAAAAACAATGTTTCACCAACCAGCGCCTTATTAACATACAGAACAGCACTGAAATATCATCGACAGGTGTGTGTATGTGTGTGTATGTGTGTGTGTGTGTGTGTGAGTGTACATATATGAATGCATTTGAGTGGCCCGGAAATGGTGTATGCGTGTTGTGATGTGTGCATATATATTGTTGCACAACCCTGTTGTTGACATTATCTGAAACAAATGCACAAAAAGAAATACACACACAAAAAAGAAAAGCATCCTTTCTATACCCTGTCAGTGTGTAACAGCAGCATGTCAAAGGTTTTACACATTAAAGTGAACCAAATGTTTCTCATCTTTGATCCCTAAGAAATGCACATGTATATATACGTACGCATAACATGTACTTGCAGTTTTGCTCGTATACTTGACTGTTCCCTTTTGTGAATTATTTTCGTCATCCCTGTTGATTCAGTGCAGAATGTGTTTTTCATTACGAGTGAAGGCTCATCACGTCATGGTTGCACATTCCAGTCAAACATAGCATCTATGCAGGTTGAGATGCTTTATAAGGTCTTAACATACATCTATATTGTTTGCATTAGAAGATAATGTCAGTAATGAGTCCATCCTTGAAAGCCTCTTGGACCCTAATCATTGTTTCTGTGTCCTTTTTAGAGCTATTTAGAGATGCAAACTGTTAAAGTTACAGCAGTTACTGTAACCTGACTGCACCCTGTTATGGTTTGTGTGTTGTTTCTGGTTATGATCAAATGCTACATCACAGTATTAGCAGTATTTGCAAGCATAAAGCAAATTTCCTCGCAGTTAAAATAATCTTAAGTGATTAACAAACAGAACAGAACATACTTCATCAGCATTTTATATTTTCCACATCCCATACTGTGTAATGCCTGCAATAAAATGATTTGTAGAATATTCTTATTAATTTATCACGTGACAGTTTTTTTCCTTTGGTTTTCAAGATTTCCTAGACAGTGTTTTAAAGGTACCACAAGAGGGCAGCACCAGCACACTCTGAAAGCTAGCTGCTGATGATTCATTATCTCAAAGCTCTCCATTTGGGTGACTCAGATGCTCATAGTGGTTTTTGTTTTTACTAGTCACCAGCCAACAAGAGGCAGCAAAAGCTGACCCCAAATATATCTTGAACAATAATTTAAGTGCAGCCACTGCAACAACACTTGCACAGCGCGATGCAGCCACTACCTCAGCACTTCTGCTGGGACTGTGGCCAACAAACCCGTTCACCCCCACGAAAACACAAGCGGATCGATACGCTCCGCAGAGAACCAGATAACCCTTCCTTTCAACTCCGCTCTCGTCTTTCATTTATTACCGGAATCCTATCCCTTGTTTCCTCTCTTGTCACCAGATAGACAAATAGAGCCCTTGACCCCCCAGATAGCTTCATAAACATGTCGGACAAAGACCTTGACCTCTGACCTCTGAGTGTAAGGTCACTCAGGTGGGAGTCGGTCTGGATGGTCATGCCACGCTAAAAGGCTAAATGGTCAAATGTCAGGAACAACTGAGAGCAACGGCCCGATGACCATGACATTTGCTACAAGGCTGAGATATCTGCAGTTTGGCCAAAGGTTACATTCAGGAGAGGTGACTGAAAACAGCTCCTCTGCTTACGCTGCACACAGTGTAAGGAGGACAGAGTTGAGAAAACTTGATAAAAGGCAACGTAGCATTTTACATAAGTCAGAATTTTAAATCACTTTAATAACCCTTATGTTGTGTGTGATTTAAAAGTTTTATCTCTGAAAATTGTAGTTAATTTGTTCAGATTGACCTAAGATTCCGTGACTTTATCCACAAAGAGGATTTGAACTCACAAAATAAATTGTATTGATTTGCTTTTAATTTTGTGAGTTTTATTTAACTTTTGTACACTCTTGGTGTTCCCAGTCAAAAATGGTCATTAGAAATGAATGGGGGAGACAACAATTAGTTAGCTAATGTGAGTCGTTAGGTCGTTGCCTTTAACAACGGGGTCCGTTGTAGCCAGGTGTGAATGGGTTCTGTTGGGTAGAGAATTTAATACTAGATTGTAGACAGGTGAGAGGTGATGTCTCAAGCCTCCCTCTTTGTTTAGCCCCCAGAGGTCTGGGGGTAAATTGGCCGTTTTTGACAACTTTTGATTTTACCTATATATTACAGCTTAGAAACTGTTCACCTTGACTTGCTTGGTGTCTTTTTTTTCCAGCACAACCTCACCTATGTGATTGTACAGTTATTTATTCAGTGGGCCTAAAATTGCAAATAAAAATATAAAATCCGAGTAGAAAAAAGTTAGATCTTTTACTGTGGAGACCACAAACATGTGTAACGAATCATTTTTATAACTTAGAATGCAAATATAAATAGTAAACTTCAAAAAACGATATGATTCAAACAAGATAAAAATGTCACAAATCGATCAAAACTAGGGTGACCATATTTTGATTGGCGAAAACCAGGACACTCGGCCCGGCAATGATGTGGCACACAGGCCACTAAAAACATTTAAAAGTTCAAAACTTGTAATATTCACTAGAACTTAAGTTAATTAAAGAATCTAACACAACAAGTAGTGATAATGTGTATTAATACAGTTTTTATGGTGATTCTTGGTGGAATGGTCATTTCTGACTGAGAACACAAAATTGTTTAACACGAAATGAACACAACATGAGGGTTAAGTAAAAATGCATTCTTATAAATGTTGGCTTTTGCATTCATTCTCAGTCAAATCCCCTTGACATAGGGAATTATGACCCCACAAATAACCTTCCATCTTTATCCGTCTCTCATCCTCAGGGCTCGTATCTTTCAGAGTCTTGATTCTCCTTGTAGACACACTTGTGATCGAACAAAGAACACATACAGAGAAAGAACACACATACATACACAATCCTGGCCCTGCGTATCTCACCCTTTGCTCCATCTCACGCTTGAAAGGTTCAGAAGATCTGGCCGGAAAGTTCAGCAGTCAGGAACGATGTGATGTGCTGGGCAAGGGGCCAACTAAATATTAAATGAATAAGAAATACAAGTGAGATTCATTGGCTAGATAAAGGGAGCAAAAAGCATGAGGCGTAGGCAATGACTTGTCAATTACCCATTTATGTCTGATATAGAGCAGAACCTGTGACTTGCCTCAGGAGGTGTGAGGGCTGTTATGTGATGGATATCTACCACTGGAACTATATATGTTGCCAGCTTTAAACCTGATATGTGTGGGAGCTGTCTGAAAGTCCACGGGATACTGACTCATTCCTACATGTTTCTCTTGTTTTATACTGTATACAGGTTACACTAGCGGTCACAGGAATGGAGGAATTATTTAGCCTTTACTTGAGTGCTAAAAGACTGATTTGTTTGGATTCATCTCAGTGACCTTTTCAGAAATATTAAGGACCTTTTAAAGGACTCATGGACTTTTTAAAGCAGCTCAGGGACCTTTATGGGGCAGTGGTGGCCTAGTGGGTTGTGATGCGAACTTGTAACCGGTGGGTCGCCGGTTCGAACCCCCGGACTGGGAAGAGGTTGAGGTGGGAAAGTGAGAGCGACCGCTTGTCCCAGTCACCACCACTGTGGGCCCTTGAGCAAGGCCCTTAACCCCTGACTGCTCCCTGGGCGCTGCACCACGGCAACCCAAGGGGATCAATAAAGGTTAGATTACTATTATTATTATTATTATTATTATTATTATTATTATTAATATTGTATTAAGTCAGCATAAGGGGCATTTCCACCAACAC
>OMNN01062579.1:0-24666 GCA_900302755.1 Chromis chromis | reverse complement strand
GTGACGCCGTCCACAGGGCTGCTGCCAGTGAAGCCTACAGCTGAGGCCTTGGCCTGGAGCTCCTTCAGTCCCGGCTCTGGTAGCGTGAATGACAGGGGCTTCCGTGCCTTCTCCAGTTTACGCTTCTTACTGGGAGGAGACTGACACAAAACAGAGACGGAGAGAATTAAACAACAATCTGTGTCAGATATTATTCTGGGCAGCTAAAACATTTATAAGGTTTACAGTAATCCCTCGCCATATTGCGGTTCACTTTTCGCGGTCTCACTGTATCGCAGATTTTTAAATTTTATATAAAATACGTAGCGTGCAGCAGATGAGTAGACGCACGTATGGAAAACGCAGCTACGGCCGCTTCTGCTTGAGCTAGTCGGTCTGATTGATTGGTGGTGATCGAAGCCAGCCAGAACCTGCAGTCCTACACGGTGAGTGTTTACTGGAAATAACCGTCAGAGAACCGGTGACAGTCTATAAGATTACCCGTAACATCATAATCAGTTTCCTGGTAGGCAGCTGGACGTCCTCGGTGTCGGTGTGTTTAAAATACGGCAAAGTTTTTCCAAAGCAGGAGTTTCAAGTGGATCGCTGCGTCGCTAGTTCCATTATCGGACACGGCTGTAGAAGCTTCTCTTGATGGATAGGTTTAAGAGTGTATAAAGTGTTTAAGAGCATAGGACGTGTTTATAAGAGTGTGGGGAGGGTTTATAAAGCCTTAATATACATATAAATAATGAAATAAATATAAGGTCGCTACTTCGCGGATTTCGTCTATCGCGAGGGGGTTCTGGAACCTAACCCCCGCGATAGACGAGGGATTACTGTATATGCATGCGTTTTTCCATCGCTCCTTGACAAGACACACCTGGTTCATGGCACTCTTCAGCCACGTATCCACAGCAACCCCCACTTGCCGCAGAAGGTCCAGCCGAGCCTCAGCTTTCAACTTTATTGTCTTTAAAGAGAGAGAAATGTTAAAAACAAATGTCACTGGCCTACACACATGTTCTCATATCAGCCTTAAAAAGAGCATTAGTTATTGTTTATTGTTATTGTTTTTCCTGCATTATTTTCTTGTAATGGAAAAAAAATCTCTTTATACCAAATCAGAAAAAAAACACTCCAGTGCTGAAACAATACAAATACACTCAATAAAAATATACTTAGCTATTAGCAAACATTTCAATATACAGAAAGCACCCAGATGGGATCCATCTCTCACATACAATGAGTTTATATACAAAGGGTTTTGAAATGATGCAGGAAGATAAAATTTAAGTGAACCTGTATATCAGAGCAAACATAAGCAACTGTCTCTTGTCATGAGACATCATTCATTGACAGATGAACTGAATTTACACTCCCAAATGATGAAATGATGTTAAATCAGCACCACACAGTCTCCTAAACAACAACGAATCAAAACTTGCTGTGCTTTGTTTTAACAAGCTGTGAACACTGCAATGTGCTGTGTTCTTTCCTAATGAGACAATATGATGAGGCTTTAAATGCCAGTGGGGTAACCCCTGAGATTTACATTTAGTCTGTCTCGCCTCCTCAACTCCCTCTTTCATCTCTGATCCTTTCGCTTTTTTCTTGCCGTCTCTCACAGTTTTCATCAATTTCCTCTTTCATTACCTGCCTCTATCCTATTTCACCAATGCTGACAGAGCAGATTGATAGTTGATAGCTCCATCCCACAGAGGCGTAGAGTCAGACAGAGAGACACACTGTCAAGACAGACTCCTTGACTTTGATCAATAAAGATTTGAGCCCCTTAAGTGCCTTTTTTTCCCCTTTAGCAGCACCCAACAAATACTAAAGCGAAACACCAGCATTGGGTGTTGCTGTTGACCCATACACATACCATTGTGAAAAGGAGAAAAGTTAAAATACTGGCTGTTACACTATCAGCAGTTGCTCCTTAAAAGAATTTGCAGCAGTGCATCATTAGTTTGAGTCAATAGAATAAGCAGCCAGTGGTGTGAGAACACATCGCTGCTAGATAGACAGCTCAACCTCCAGCAGTCAGTTCAGCTGAGCAACGGTAATCAATACAACTCAAACTGACAAAAAGGAAGACAGGAAAATAGATGGAGGGATAGACAAGCAGGGATACAGCAGAAATCTAATTCAGCTGTCTGGCTGTATATAATATTCAATTATTCTGAATTATGGGACCACCTTTTGTACAGAAACAGTGAAGGACAAAGGCTCAAAACATTTTTTTTTTGTCTGTAAAGTGTAAATGCTGCAACCAGGTGATGACAAAACATTCGTTGGGAAATGCCATGACATTGTGTTTGTGAGCTCCATCTGACAAACTATATGTGAGGTATTGCAGTGTCAATATAAGGAAGCACAGTGGGATCACACTGGACAATAACTAGCAATACATACAGTAATTTTTCACAATGCAGTCTTTACTGTTGTTTTCAAAATATTCGAGCTAAACAAAAAGAAGCACTGTCAGCTCAATGGACCATTGTTATGGATACACTGTCTTAGTAACATACAAAATGTTTTAAGTGACAACAGTCTCACAATGTCCTATTCTCCAAAGGTATTAACAGGTCAGTGCAGGTGAAATATATTTAGATTATGAGATACTTCCAATCAATTTTCCAATCCTTATTAGTTTTGTTTGTTTGTGCTGAAATGTGTCCCAGAGCTACTTTCTGTGTTGAAGCCACATGTAAATGAGGCAAGGTTGTCTGCGTGGACACAGCATCTTGTTTCAACGGCTCTCACTTTCCTATTGTCTAAGAGATTTATGGAAACAGTTAATATCAAACTGTAAAATTTTATATGACTGTTTCTTGTTCTTTTTTAGCCTTTATTATACCAACAGCTGAACAGAGACAGAAAAGAGGGGAGGCAGAGAGAGCATGACATCCAGTAAATCTACCAGGCTAGAACTGGAACCAGACCACTGCAATAAGTAGAGGAATTTTAACTTTTTATAAAAATACATACAAAAGGAACCATATATATGGATTATACTGTAGCTACAATAAAGTAAAATCTCTTTTACATTTAGCACCAGTTAGGGAGCTTTAATGTTAGAGAATATTCCATGAGGTTAAATCTGAATTGGAAAAATTTCAAGTGATTCTAAATTATTCCTAATTTTCATTCATTGTCTACATGTGCAGTATAGATACCGTGACTGTGTAACTCTCTCTGAGACTTCAGAAAGAAGGAATAAAACTGCTTTTTGGTGTTACAGATTTTTCATCTCCAGAAGATATGAATAGTTTCCCATTCATCTTGATGCTATATTTTGTCTTGATTTCTGATCTTGGAAGCTTGTTGTTTTATTAATAAGCTCCAGTACAGTAGTAAGGGAAGCCTGGGGCAGCGTGTCCTAATATATAATTTATAAAAGAATATATAACGCGTTTAATTTTACGTTATGAGAATTATCACTTGTCTTTTATCATAGCGTGAATCACTCGTATCACTTAATCACGCTGTGAAATTTTGTTGCAGTAAAAACTGTTTCACAGAAAGACACGTCATGTTTTAGTCTTTTATCAAGCACTCGGGCAGAGGCCATAAAATCAGACCAGCAGCTGTAGAATAGAGAATACAAAACTCTACGCTTTCTTTCAGTATTTATTGGTTCCATTCAAACTCAGAAAGTAAATTCTCACTCAAGAGTGAGGTGTTTCAAGGTTCTATTGAACACTGAAAAATAGATTTAAAGCTACAAAACATCTACACATGTTTTATTTCTTTCAAGTCTTCTTCTTCAAGTTAATTCAGTCTTGCTTAATCAGAGTCTTGTGTGATGAAAAAAAGTCTACTTTACTCTTCCCCATAATAATATGAACACTACCTAATTGAAAGTACTGATATTTCTACATGTGTCCATAAAGGCAACACGCTCCACGACTTTTTACCATATCCTTAAAAAACGTCTTCAAGCTACTGCAAGTTTTCTGTAATTCAGTGCACTGATGTTTATGTTTGTATCATATTTTCTATAAAATGTCCTCTAGAATGAATAAAACATGTATCTCAAATTAACTTAATAAACTTAAAACATGTTTGCCTGCAGTTTGACGTGCAGTAAATGGTGGTCACATTTTTAGCCCCAACAGGGCATCGACTTTACACATTGATTTTTAAACTCAATTGTCCGTCACAGCGTATTAAGATGTTGCCATAAGCAAACTAAGCAATTTATGAAAAATCTGCAAACGACGACAGGTAGCGAGGCAAACTATGCTGTCAGTCTTTCTTACTGGCTCAATGCAGACTTTTTTGCTTAAGCTGGCATTTCAGATATTCTCCTTCTAGTATTATAATCAGATACAGCAAAACAGAAATGCCTCAGAAATATCTTTTAATCCAAACTGACATTCATTGTATATAGGATGTCTTCCTCCATCCTAAATATAAGCCTTGCTGAAATAGCTGCTGGAAAAGACTTGATGGGATGAAGATGGGAAATCATGTAACCGAAAAGACGGAGCTATCACTATCCAGATAACACTGTAATCAAACCTACATAATGTCTTTTGTCCTGCTTTCACTCCCTTTATAATTCTGTGATAAGAGCTCTGTGATGAAGCCATTTGTATCAGATGAGCTCATAAAATATTCATCATCTTAGTCAAGGTAATGCTGGCCTAGAAGAGAAAAGAAAAGCAGACAGACAGTGTGAGCAAGAGAGGCTGAAACAGAGAGGAAGAAAGAAAGGGTGTGGTAGGAAAAAGGTTTATACTTTGTGATGAAAAGCCACCCTAATTATTTTGTACAACGTGAGATCACAAGTTGCTGATAGTTACTGATTTATTCTTACTGTTTATAGTGCAATGAAAAAGCTTTGTTAAGCTAAGTATAAAGAAAGTGATCAAACCTTGAACAAATCTGACAGCAGAGGGTGCCAAATGTGCCTGATAAGAAAGGTAGTGTGGAGGCAGAGTTAGAGAGGTAGGGAGTGAGCGAAGCACAGTGATGCTGAAAAACTGAAAAGCACAAACATACAGACTTTGGAGATGGAGCAGAGACAGAATCGAGTTGCGGAGGATAGGAGTGGATGATGCAGTGGTCTCATTCAGTGTGTGGCAGGTTGAATCTGTGAGGATCAATACATAAATGATAGATATCTCTGCAGGAGTAAAGGCTGAAGGGTGTAGAAGGAGAGGAGGGAGAGGGAAGACAAGATGAGAAAGAGGCAGAAGAGGTGGAAAAAAACCTTGAAGAGCAAGAAACATAAGAAAAATCCCATTAGATGTAATAAAATCTGAACTATTGAATATAATATCTAAATTTTAAATGTTACAAAAATATAATTGATCAGATCCCTTATAGCTGTATTGCTGTTACACCTGTATACTGTCACAGCGAGGTATTAAGAGAAATGTAATTATGTTTAAACCTGTGTGTAGGGCTTATTGGGCTTTGTGAATATGGATTTTTGTGGTGAATAACTTGAATGATTTGTCATCTCCCGCAATGTGAAAGGTTTAGTGGTGCATGTTTGTTAAATGTACTCTGCTACATGAGCCGTGCTGATGAGCGGACTGAGAGCCAACTGCCACTGTTTGTACTCAAATATTCAAACTGATTAGTCACACAGACCAAAGACTGGGCAGCAGGTAGCGGCATTATTTCAACAGCGGGCTTATTTGCAAGGCTAATGCTGCATTGATGTTACAGCAGAAATGTGAGTTTACAAAGATATGCAATATTTAGTATCTCTGCATCAATGTGTGCTACGAAGAAATCATTAGCTGATCACTGCAAAAACACAGTGAAACACTGAACAGCAGGTCTTTCCAAACAAGTCAATAATGCAAGGAAAAAACACAGTTTTACAGCTTTCTGGTTATGGCATCGATATCATATCACATCATTATCAAACTACAAATCTACTGAATGAATGTGGGAGAGGAATCATCTATCCATCTGTTCTCTATATCCTTGTATCCTGTGCATGGTAGCAGAGGCTGGAGCCTTGCCTAGACAGGCTCGAACCTGGAGAGGAAGAGCTGACACACTATATTCACACACGTTTTAGTGTTTTCAGTTCACCTGACCTTGCATGTCTTCAGATTGTGAGAAGAAAACAAAGGCGCCAGAGGAAACCCACATGAAACTTCACACACCAAGGGTTTGAGTTTAAACACAGACGATGAGACAATAGGAAAATATTGACAATCTGAGTTACAGACCTCAGCTTTGCGCATGTTTTCTTTGGTGTCTTCTATCTTCAGCTCCAGATCTAGTCTGCCCTGCTCTGTGGGAGGCAGGCCGTGGCTCTCACACTCCTCCAGAGACTGACAACAACACACACAACACACAACTTGATTAGAAATAGAGTGCGTTTAAAAATGTGCTTGATTCAAATTGACATATTGCATTTGTGAAATGGGTATTTGTGAAAAATGTGAGTATATGTGTGTGTGTCTCTTACTCTCTTGCAGTGAATGATATTCTTGTGCTCTCTGGCTACTCTCGTTGCCCATTTCCTGGCCTCCTTGTTCAGACTGTGCTCCTCCGTCGTCCCCGACTCCGACTCCAGCTGACGACTCTAATATAGACAAGCATACGCACACATGCAGACAGGCATGGGTAAACACACAGCTGCAGACAAGCAAACACACAGTGTCAGTGATAACAGCTCAAGGTGTGTGATATACTATACAGGGGCTGTTAATTAAGCTACAGAAAGTGTGAGAGAGATTGTTTCCTTCTCACGTAATTAATACAGCGTGTGTCGCAAAGATCTATTGTTATCCTCTTGGAACAAAATGGCTGCTATTAAAACCACATGTGCAAGACCATGAGTGTGTGAGAATGTGTGCATGAGTGTTTTTGTGTGTACAACCAAGTGGGAGAACAGGAGGTGCATGGCAACAGCCCTTCTTACATGTGATTTTCTTTTTCTTTTTTTTTGTATAACAAAAAAGAAAACATGTGAGCCTGACAAAGTATGTGAATAGGGTTCCAATAGAACATTCAGCATCAATTACTGCCATGTGGTAGTTTTTCTTCAGTGACTTATGTATTAAATCTGACTCTGAGTTCAACCACTTACCAATGACAGAATCAGCACAGATTATATTTCAACAATTATTTCTTAAAGGCCTTGAAAACACAATTTTTCAATCAGCTTCTTTCTATCAGTACCGGTTGCCATTTAAATGGCCATTTTCGCCAAAGTTGAAGGATTTTCTCTTATTTTACAGAGGAGATCTGTATTTCTTTTTCTTTTCTCTGCATTTTTCTTGCTGGTTCTAAAAGATTCAACCACATAGTCATGATAAAACAGACTTCTTATCTATTCAACACCTAAAAAGCTTTGATTAGATAGATTGCTTCTTCTTTAGTCAATTATACATAATTCTGGTAAAAAATACTTGCAAATTTTTCCCTGTATTCAGATAGAAGACTGGGTGTTGAAATGCATATGGTTGTGTATATAGTTTAGATACAGATTTAAAGGCAGGCTTTCAGGAGCTTTCAATAAACCATCAAAAATGTGTTCTTATGAACAAAAATTTGGCAATTCATCACAAAAAGCTCAGTTCTATACTGGTAATCCAAATGTTACAGATTAAAGTGTAAAAATATCCTTTTTTGGCTTTTATTTTCACAATGTGTTCTTTACTTGATTACAAATTTGACCCAGAAATTATCTTTTTATTGCGTTTAACGGTAAATATGGGTCACACCAAGGTAGGGAAACTAAAAGGATATTTCTAGTAATCCTATAACTTCCCTTTCTTCAGTTTTTAGGTCAGCTCAAGTCAGTTTTATTTATATCGCCCAGTATCACAAGCCACAAATTTCCTTCAAGAGGCTTTGCAATCTGCAGGGCATACAACACACTTAGTCCTTTAACGAATAAATGTGCTTTTAATGAGTCTTATTCATAACATTTATACAGTACTTGTAAATTCTTCAGCATGAATAAGTAGCCTATGTGTCAAAAAATAGCAGAAACGCAATGTATGACGAGAGAAAAATGAAATGACACATCCAACCAAAATAAACTGAACTTCTGGATGCAGATAATAAAGATAATAAAAGTATGTCAGCCAAACTAACTACACAATATTTTAAAGGTACCTTTTTATGCACATCATATCTGTTAATTATGTGCTGATGCAGTAACAATAGGGCATAAATCTGGCTAAGTATAGGTGTGAAACGAAGAGTATTACACTGGAGATTTACAGCTTAATTACATTTAGGCACCGGAGAATCGCAGGGAGTTAAGGGAGGGAGGCAGAACGCTACATTAGAACAATGGCTGTTACATGACATATCACAGAAAGAGCACAGCTAATTTCCGTTTTGATAATTTGCTAACATTATTGACATAATTTCAGGTGCTCTACCAGCATATATAGATGATACAGGGAATACGTGAAAAGCCCCTTAATCAATTTGTATTCCGAATATGTTCATGTATCAATGTCAAATACTTATTTATAAAATCAGGATTATAAGACTATTATCAAACACTGTAAATGTGATAATAGGAAAATTCATAGCTAGTCAGCCTGTTAAATAAGAGAACTGTGAAGTGAACTCAGAATGGTGTGATCCCAGTGTGTTTCAATAACAACCTCAACTGCCATAATAACAGTCATTTATAGGACTGTATAGAACAAGTGTGTTATTCTAAAGCCGCAGGGATCAAGGGTTGTGAATGAAATGAGTAAAAGTGAAGTTGTCTGTGTGGATGGGGCTCATGGCGTCCTGATTCTGGTGCTGGTTTGAGGTTAAAAGTCTCTTATCAGACTATTGCATCATGTAGTTGTAATCTTGTTATATGTCGTCACCTTAACATCAACACTTGATCTTTTCCATTATATTACTGTCAGACAAAAATACCAAAAAGGTCTAAACCTAGTGACGGTTTTGCTGCAGGAAGAAGCAACTACTGTCTGTTCTCATGCAGGTTTGCATCAATTCACACAAGTCATAGGCTCCCGCTGTTTTCTAAAAAAGGATCTCTGTCCACAGCTTGCAGAGACATACCGCTGTCTTGACTAATATAATACATCACGTTGAACAGCACCTGTATCACACTTTAGTCAAGGCAGCAGTATTTCTATGTAAGCTGTTTTAATGGATTCTTAAAAGCAGTGGGAGCCTAAGACTCCAGGGTGTCTGCACAACCTGCATTAGAGCAGACAGCAGTGCCTTTACACGGCTATGATTAGACTTTTTATGTGTATTAATGGCAAAAAGATAAAAGGATTTACCCTCAGAAGTCAAGAGAAAAATATGTGTACAGGTAAAGAGCTGCTTATGAACCAGAATAGACTGTCTATATTCAAAATCAATTACATTTTAGCCTTAGTTGCAGTATTATTTAACAGGCAGTACTATATGGCCAACATTCTCTGTTTTATAGAGTTCTGCTTGCAGGTGTAGACATATAAAAGAATAAAAGTCTGATTAGTTGGACAGAATTTACTCGCCCTTACTAACATTTTCACTTGTTCACATTCAGCATGTAGCTCGATTTTAATGTGGTGGTTCAGTAATGGTGAACATAAAAACTAATAAAGAAAATATACAGGGACAAAAAACAAAAAGAAATACAAAACAATAACAGAGGCAGTCATTATGCCTCCCATTACCATATTTTCAACCCGTAACACACTGCAAATGTGCAAAACAAAAATCACACACAGCAAAAATTTGACTCATTTATGTGTCGGAGGGCGATGATAGCATGGTGATATTTCAACAGATGACATAACGGCAACTAGGTTACGGCATCTGATGAATCATCTGGTGTTGGGACTGCATTGCTCACCAACACATGTGTGACAGCATTACAGCGATGAGAAGCACAGCCATAATAGTGGTATTAAGTAATCCAGCAAAATGCGGCTTTCTTGTTTCATTATCGTGGAGCAACTAGACAATGCAGAGCAGAAAAGCTTTTATAGTAATATTACTGCAGCACAGAGAATTAGCTTAAATAGAGACTGCTATTTACTCTCTAGTATTATTGGCTTACATGTCTCACCGTGTATCCATTTGCAACCATGGGAGTCATGGTAGGTAGATAGGGTAGGGCTGGGTAGGCAGGAAAAGTAATAAAAGTCAGAGAAATATTGACTTTTTATTAGGTCATAAATAAAAATGGGAAGTGATTGCTTTTCTATTCTGGGGTCTAATTGGTCTGTTGTTGCACATAATGCATTCCAAGCAAACCTGTAGTTCGGAACCTCCCACATACTTGTCATGCTTATTCTTACTTTTTAGACTGGTAATGATCATAATGTTATACAGTGAGTGTAACTGTAGCCACACCTGTGACAATCATGGTCATGTTACTGTGACAAATGGACATGGAGGTACTGACACTCAAGTTTCTTGCTATAACTTCCACTATAATTCTGTAGAAGTGGAAAATCTATCCTGGAAGAAATCTGACTGGAGAGTCATGACAAAAACTAATAATTTGTAGAGCAATGACGTGTCAACAGCGATTAATAAGACGATGTTCTTGCTCAATAATATAAGATAAACCTGGATTGTATTAGTACGAGTAAAAAGCATGAGCCCAATTTTAATCTTTCTTCCTAGTGACTTCATGTGCTAATATTTTGCATGCTGGTGCTCAATGTCCCCTGTGTAAAAGCCTTGTGCTGAAACTGGCTAGACATGCTGTAATGGCTCCACTTTCTGTTTAAGAACAGGGATAGGCCCTTACTGCTTGCCAGGATAGATGGGATGGTTATTCTAGCTGACTAACTGTCTCACTGTCAATCAGAGTTATAGCATTTAAAGAAGGCAGGGTCTACCGTAGCACTTTATACTAAGGCGGTCTATTTAGGTGTCATTTAATATGTCACAACATTGTTTTGTATTGTCAGTGACCAGGCAAAGGCTTCTCTTGGTGGACCTGTAAAGCTGCTTTTGAGAAAAATGTTTATGTCAAGTATCCAAAGCGTCATAATCAGAGGCAGTGAGTTCTGTAGTGCAGATGAACATTGTCAGGAAAATGCATAACTGTATGAACAACCACAGATTTTTCATCTGTTTTCAATGTAACAGGTCATCTTTTCAACTCAGTTTGATTGTGACCATGCAACCATAAGGATCCTGAAATGAACCAGATGCAAAACAATCAAACCTCAGTATGGCTACCACTAATGGGAAAAGTTGTTTTTGTGGGTAAAGACCAGACACAAAATTCTATGTTCAAGCATTCAGTGGTTTTGTAGTGTGCATGTAAACATATAGTGATTCATATGTACGCACAAACATCAATCACAGCTTCAGCTGTCATGGTGTATCATTAAGATATCTAACAAACTTTGTTTGGTACAAAGAGATCCCTACAGTACATGTTCAAGCCAAAGTTACCAGGACAGATAGATACTGTATATTAGGACATGAATGGAGTAGATGATCCATGGTTTGTGTTAGGGAATGAAGATGGGAATGCTAACAACGGTTAAGACTACCTGTGCCAGGGTCATTCTCATGGCACTGACGGGCGACGGCTCAATGTCCACCAACTGCTGCACCGAGCTCAGAGTCTGGCACACATACATACAGACAGGCAGGCGTCCGCGGACCCACACACCCGAGAGCAGCAGTGCAAGCACACGGACACACAAACACAAGGAAGGGTTAATGGAAAAAAGTTTAGGGACAAGTGTTAGCAAAGGTTTTACAGGAACAGGAGGACAAAAGGAAGGAATAGAACATTGTTACTCAGAAAAACGTTAGAATATCAGAAAAAGAGGAAAAAAGATCAGTGAGGGAAGGATAAACTGGCAGAGCACGGCAAGAGAGAGAGAGAAGCTGAGAAACAAGTGAGCACAATATGACTCAGACACAGGAGAAGAGGATAGCTACTCTGTAGAGGGATTAGGAACTGTGTCCAGTGAGAGACATTTCTTTTTTAGCCAGCAATACTTAGAAAGTCGAGGGGAGACAACATGACTCCCGCTGCTCCATTAAGATCACACAGAGAATGACTGTTCGACAACAATTTAGAGTCATTTTTAACATTCAGCCACCAATTGAATTTAAAAGACTTTTAGATGAGCTCATGTGAAAGATAAAAAGAATCTAGGACTAGAAAGATAAGTTCCCAATGGACACACAACATTTGGCGTTGACACTCAAAATTAGAACACATAGCTGATTTATGATTCTTCTATCCGACTCTCAAAAGACACTAGTTAACTGGACAAGCCCATCTTGGATTGTTAACATAAAAGAAATCTCCAAAGGCTGAAAACAAAAGACCCAAAGATCTCTCCAGGGAGTAAGAATGATCAGAGCTTTGGCTGTCTGATTTTCAGCTCGGCAAGCCTCTCAGCCCAAGATGTATTAATGCGATTCACTAAACCCATAAGAATAAAGGTATATTAATTCTGCTTCAGTGATTCAACTGACTGAGATGAGCTTGAGCATGAGGCTTAAGTCACAAATGTAAAATCTAATATTGGATGGGACAGAAAAAGTAGGAGGAGGGAAAAGCCCACATGTGGCAACACAAGAGGCTGATTGCTATCTGGATGTGGGAGTGTGTGTGTATGTGTCCGTGTTTGAAACAGGAAGAGGGAGATAGAGGAGCTGTTACTGCTTCGAACAGGTTCATATACAAACAATCCAAGCACTTTAAGCACATTGCTGCTTGTGTATGAATATTAATACGGTCGATGTATGTGCAGCTATGCGAGTCTCACCGTGTCACATTCGCTGGGCTGGAACTGGAAGTCGTGTGCTTTGTGAAACACAGGATTCTCTTGCATGAACAACTGCTGGTTAAATTCTTGTATTATCTGGGAGAAAGACAGTGGGAGAGAGTTAATCCTGCACATTTGCATGCAAGTTAGTCATCAATATCAGGATCTATTGTAACCTCAGTGAATCCATGCTGACCCAGCTTGTGTTCCCAGTGAAGCAGCAAACTCAAAAACTTGTTCAGGCCTATATTAGGTGAGGACTTAATATTCATACATATATTTTAGATTTGATTTTTAAGTATCACATTAATGGCATCCACTTTCAGGTTAGCGGTCTACAGAGACGTCAATAAATCTGTTTAATTTGGATAGTAGACCAGATGTTTTAAATGCACATTGCTATGAATAGGTTTTTCACATCCAAACCTCTGCTTGTTGTGGCTGATGTTACTCGTGTTAGTTGACATGATTGTAAAGTACACCCAAACAGTACTGGTTGCTTTGCAATTTTTAATTTTTTTTGCTGGGGATGCTGCAGCTTCCACTGCCGGCTTCACAAATCACTTGCTGCTGTCACTTTAACTTGCTGCTGTCTGTTTAAATAACCTTAAAATACCTGTTGGGCTGCTAGTAGTCAAAACCCCATGAAACCTATGGCTGATACATACAGCATGTTGCATTTTAATCAGACATCAGGCTGTGGTCTCTCTTGCTCCTGCACATGATGCCTCCTCCTCAATGCGAGAGTTTTACTGAGTGATAGCTGGAAACGGTCATCTCAGTACCTGCTATGTGCTGGCATCAACCGAATATAGGCATCACTTTTTCATAATACGCAGTGAATGACACAACTAGTTGTTAAATAAAATGCCTTATGTTGCAAATAGAATAAGCATTTTTATCTTGTATCCTTCCACAATGGTACAAATTGATCCTAACAAATATGATGATTGATTCATGTGCAGATCAATCATAGAGTTGACTTTTTTTTTTAACAACTTCTAGTCAAAGAAATATCTGTTTCTGTAACAGTATGTGCCTTTTTCAGGATAACATATTCCGACTAGTGTAATTCCCAAGTTCAGTTTGAAGAGCTTGCTAATTTTACCATATCTGCATAACCATAGTCAAGTTTCCTAAGACAAAAAGGACAAATTAAAGCCAGTGAAACTGTAGCAAGGTATGAGCCCTGAAACCAGTCAGATACTGTAACACAACTGATCAGCTGCAAGAGATGGCGCATTGAGAATTCTGCTAGCCAGGACATGCTGTGTTGATGAAAACCAATCACAGTGTGTCGTTTTGGTTGCAGATCCATTATTTTGCCTCTGAGTTTCGGTTTCTTTAGGGAGTAGGCGGAAAGATTTCCTGAGACATACTGATACAGCAAACAAAAACAAAGAGATGCACTAAAATATACAACAAAAAACCCACATGTCATGTTGTTTCTCACACGCTGTGTTTCTGCATGTATCTTGCTTTCCTTAGAAATATCAAGTTCTAGCCCCAGTTCCCCTACCAAGTCATGTAAGAAAACAAATGAACGCAAAGTGTCAAGTTATCCCATTCATTTTAGAAATATAGATAGTTTCTGCAAAATACATAATGTCTGAGTTACACAATCAAAACTATGTGTTTTGAAATCAAGAAATATTGTTTTTTACAAGAACCAACTTATAAATGAGCACAATGTATCGGTGTGCCTCACTACATCTGACTCACCCTTGTGGATTTGTCCAAAAGGAACTGGAAGGTGTTGTGTGTAGCTTGTGAGGCCTCAAGCTCAGTACGACACAGAGCTACCAGGTAGTCTTTCACATGCTCATAGATTCTGCCATCCAAGGCCTAGAGGACAGACAGAGAGAAGGACCAGGGGTTACAGTCAAGAAAGGATTAATTCAATGTAATTCCATAATCCGTAGTAATAAAGTAGAGAGTACAAGAGAATTAGGGGGAGACAGATAGAAACCAAAAGAAGGGTCAAAGAGCAGGTGAATGGTGGCAGTTAATACAAAACCTTTAGCAATATACTACTTTTTCTACATTCATTCAGATGTGATGAGCTGTTCAATTTTCACCATCACATCGCTTTGCACAACAATGTTTTATTTCTCATCGTGAAACTTCCAGCAATCATTTAACCTCAGCTGTTTTGTGACCAGGAACCTGACCATAACAATGCTTGTGTCCTTTCTGTCCTTTTTGTTTCGGGGCCATGGATGAACACTTCACCTTCTGGGATGAATTATGACATCCCTAAAGGGGACTCTTAAGCTGGGTTCACACTAAAGGAATTTTGGGCCAATTTACTCTGTTTCACTCCTTCCTACAATCAGAGAAGAAATCTGGCCTGAGACCTCGGTCGGAGCCAATGCTCAGCCCGGATTATTTGCTAACGTGAAGTGTTTACAGATCCAGTCTGAAATGTTTGCAGACTCTTTGGGGCTGGCCAATTTGTATCAGACATGTCTGATATCTACAAATTAAAATTAGGATGGTTATGATTATCACACTACTGCCCAGAGCAACAGTCTAGCACTAGAAGCTATCTACGTTATCCACAGATAATAACACGGCTCGGTTAAAATCTCACCTCCAGTTCTTATAACAACCCATCTCGACTGTAGCTCCCTAAACATTTTCTCATCCAGACTCATTTAGCTTTCTGTTTTTGTTTTTCTGTCACTGCACAGTATCATCAGTGTTACAGCAAGTTGTTGCACCACAGTCTCTACTTTGTTTACATCTGCTTCTCCATGAAATCACGTGAGTTGGCGCTCTGTTCAATAACTGCTCCCTTTGGCATGATAAACTTAATAACATCCTGTAGTGTGTGATTGATTATTTTCAGCTCTTGAAGTACATGTGGTGCATGACTGAGATTAGAGAGAAGAATATCTGTGAAGTTTCTCTGTATGTGCGTGACGCAACCCGGTTTAAATCTGGATTTTAAAACTCCTGTCGCGTGAGCCGGCTTTAAACATATTTTAAGTTTATTCCCCTGAACCCCAAACAGTTTCTGTGTGTTTTATGCTCCTGTTAAATTTTTACTCACTGTTGAGACATTTTTCATAGCAATATAAAGTCCTGCACCTCCATAGATGAAGCACGAACATGGCTAGAAGCAGAGAGAATTCAAAAAAAGTCTTCTGTGCAATATAACAAAATTATAATGCCATAAATCATAAAAAAGCAACAAAACATAAGAATTAAATTTATTGGATTACTTATTTTACTTTTTAATGAAACATGAAGAATATTTGGAGGAAATATTTAGAATTTCAAGCTTAGATTTGGTAATGTTTCCCAAGTCACAGATTAGTAGCTGAAGAATCCATGGAGTGTTCAAAATCCAATAATTCTCTCTGTTTTTACAGTTTCTGGCTCTGATAAATGGTGCAATTTTGCCAATTTTTAAAGACAAAATGCCTTTCAAATCCAACTGCAGGTTTCGGGGTTCAGAGGTTTCAAGAGTCTAGAATGAATATGGGGAATAGATAAAACACTGTTTATACATAAAGTATGTATACAATACATACAGTATATAGTAAATATATTATAGTGTATCGTAGAAACAATTTAAATACCAATAGTCATCAATATTGCAAAGGCAGGTTAACTTTTGTTACACACTGATACACATCTCAGCACTGGCCTGGCATCCCTAACCCATAAATTCGAGTGCAAATGGAGTATATGGTGTGTTTTTATGAATTAGATTTTCATTCATTCAACTGGAAAAGGAAGAAAAGAAAGCAATGAGGAGAAAAATGGTGAGACAATCAATAAGAGGCAAGAGTGTGGCGGCAGAAAGTCAAGGGCAGGACAGAAACCAAGCAGATGTTTTCATTTGACAGCTCTTATCATTAGAGGTTTTGATGCACCGATATAAAGACATTTTAATGAAGTATGCAGTCCAAATGAACAGCCTTTCTATGGGGAGTTGGGGTAGTGCTGCCAAGCAGTAGGCCACGCTGCCAAACAGACGAATCAGAAAGAGAGCAGCTAATGGAGAGGAGAAGAGGAGAAAGGGAGGAAGAGAGAGCATTTGAAAAGGTATAAAAGGTATTAGAGGGTGAAAGAGAGACAGACTGAAAAAATGAGTGTATGAGAGACATGTGTGTGTACAAAATTGTGTTTCTGTGTGTGTGTCTGTGTAAAAAGTGTTCTTCGGATAGTGTTCTCACAGCTGCAGGGGAAGGTGAAGGGGTTCAGATTCCAATTCAACAAAACACAGAGACCGCAGACACACACATACACACACACACACATCAACTCTCAAATACTCAGACACACATATACTGCTCTGGCCAAAGTACTTTACAAAAGCTCATGCTCTCAAAAACCTGCTAACAACTGCGCAGGCCAGAGGATCTTTAAGGCCAAGTCTACAGCCTCCCACTAACACCTACAACTGTCTGCTCCTTACACAGACAAACACATTTGCACACACAGACTTATAAAACAATGGGATATTGACAGGGAAATTATGTCATTAAGGGTGGGTTGTTGGCTGACTTCTCTCTAAATGTTCCCTCATCATGCTGGTCATTTCCTCCTCCCCCTTTCTCCTTTTCCTCCCCTCCTCTTTTCATCCATTTAGGGTAGTGTTGAAATGAAGTGAGTCAGCTTCCAGAAAAAGCCCCGTCCCCGCACCATGGCCAATGGGTGTGTGTGTGTGTTTTTTTGTGTGTGTTTGGGTTGAACGACTGCATGAGTGCGAACAATAAGTACAGCACAGTGGAGCAGACAGAGGAGCAGAGGTGCAAGTGTGTGTCTGTGTGTGTCTAGCGGCTGACTTTAAAGATTGACAGTAATAACAGCATCAACTGCCAACAGCAGAGGGAGATGTGGAGCAGTCTGTTCCTCCTCTGTCCTTTCTCACAGCTGTCGCATTGACAAGGACAGTAGAGCTCATGTATGAGATGTAAGTTATTACTGCAGCCTGGTACAGTTCTCATTACAGCCACTATTTATGAAGTGAAGTTTTGATCTAGACAAGGCTATCACTTACAAGTTTCTTCATCTATCATCTCCAGAAAACCATTCTATTATCCTTCAGTCACCTCTTCCACACATCATCTCTCTTCTCTCTGGTTTAATATTAACAACAGATGACCTAGCTTGATCTAGCTAAAGGGGCTTGATCGATTTTCTCTGCTGTAGAATTAACTGTCAGTAAGATTTCTGAATGGTAAAATTTACCACCTTGTATCCAAGTCCCTACTACATCCAAAATGTCCTCCCATTGCCACATCTAATGATTAATGTCTGTGGCAATGCAATGTACTAAGAGCACAATAGATTCTATAGAGTAACTACAGTGTAAGACAAGTATAATGAATGAAGAAGCCCGAAAAGCGTACACTCATTTTCCAGTGACGTCTCAGCAGTACAAGAAATGCAGACTTTCTTGTGATGCAGATTTTAGTCCCTCTGTTTGGGAGTGCTGTTATCACAGAGTTTCAGGTGAAGACCTGTAAACACCACAAATAAAACTGCAGAGGAGAGAGAGAGAACGAACAGCTTGCTCCCCTCCAGCAGTGTCCCTCATTCTCCTTGTGTGTTTGCATGCATGTATTTGTGTATGTGCATTATTTCCCTGCAGTCCTGTCCTTCTGTCACAAGGAGCTAAGGATCTATTATTCAGAATGGCCTCGTAGTATAGATGCCCATGCTTGCCTAAGGCAGAGTATGTGAGAGTGAGGAAGGAGGAAAAGCAGAAATAAGCAGGATCGGAATAGGAATTTATGAAAAAAAATGACAGAATAAATAGAAGTAAGCTTCACTTTAATTGTTAATTAATGTTGTAGTAATTCTAAATACACCCTTTACCCTTCAACAAGTAAAATAAAAACAGCAACATTGCAGGTGCAAAGTTAGCTTCACTATGTGTGTGTTTAACTATCATTTCTGAGACTAATGACTGCTGTGATAAAGAAAACATCCCACGTGTCTGAGTGCATGTGAGCCAGAGTGTCAGACTAACATGTCTGCACTGCATTTAAAAGAATGACGTCATTAAAAACACAGGGGGGACAGACTGTCATTTTGTATGCTTAAGTGTGTGTCTGTGTACACGCCCATGTGTTTACAAGCACATAATAATAATAATTAGATTACTACCTGATTAAAGCAATACTGCAAGTATCACAACTGAAATAGCTTACCTGGATTAAATGTGTTCAATTAAAACTAAAGTGGGCATAAACACCTTTGTATTTTATCTGCAAAACTCCTTAAAACTAAAAACTACCCTAAGCTTTCTGATAAGTTCTTCTCACCTTGTACATTTTATTCAACGATGTGAAAATTAGAATTTCCTGCCTACCAATCATTTGGTAAGAGCAGGCATCAGGGATGGCTCATTTTGTGGAATTTTTCTTCACATAAGCCCCTTTTAAATCATAAATCCACAGAACGCCGTGACTCTCTTTGAAGACTCAAAACTGTGAAATCATCACTTTTTCATGTATATTTCCCTTCCAACTATTTCACAGATACTGAATGGGAAGTCTGACTTTGTGCACTCATGAAAGGAAGACATTTTATCCTAAATTGAGCATTAATTCAAAGCTCCCCAATTTGAATTTTGGAACCAGAAAATGCTTCCCCATTCCTGAAAAAAAAAAACCTCCGGGTATTATCCAAGTGAGATCCTAAAGTCAGTACTAGTTGTAGTAAAAGAAAACGTTGGTACAGCTTTACAAACTAGAGTCTTTGGCTTCTACTTTATTCAAATTTACTCCAGGGAAGGATTTATGGATTCTCTCTCACACCACTCACCTCATCCAGCTATTTTTAGTAATCTTTCTGTAAATACCTGTATGCAGTGCAGTAGATCTGTATGGTAGTAGCGGTCATGGTGAGCATTGGCAGCAGCTAGCGTTAGCAAGTAGTCATTCCTGGCCTGTGTTGCTTTGGAGTTACAGTCGCTTCTCTTAGCTTTCAACTGAAAGAAAGAGAGACAGAACATATTGCAGTGCTGCATTAGAGCAAAATACTGGAGCTTTAGGTTTTAGGTAGAGGACTTTTAATGTTAAGCACTTGGAATTGAATTTAATGCATTACTTGTGCTATATAAATAAAGTCTGATTGATCAGGGTTTTTCCTGCAAAGATAAACGTTTGGGGCTCCTCCCAAAGAGATTCAAGCCAGGACCAAAAGGGAATCACCAGCACCAAAATTATATGAATGAACAAAACAGTTTAATTTACTCAAGCATAATAGAATTTGTTGATCGAATGACAATGATGAAAATACATAGATAGACATAGACATTGTCACTCCCCACTCAGAGCAAAGAAAAAAACCCGACTTAAGAGTATCTTATTAATTTCTGGACTCTAAAGAGAATCAACGTGACACAGCCATTTTTGTTTTTGTATGGTGGTTTAAAACAGTCCATTTAAAAGCTTTGCCTGAATATGCAGAAGTAATAGGGTTGTGTTTTGGCTTTCTTACCTTTACACTTGCTTTCTGTAAACTAATTCTTGACTGAAAAAGACCCAGTTTGGACCTGAAAAACAAAACAGAGCAACCGAATTAATTAGTCTGAATGAAAAATGCGTCTAATTTTTTTTTATTAATAAATGAACAAGACATGACAAAAGCTTGTGTGAAACTAATATTTTGCTTTTTGACAACCCCGCAGACATTCGAAACAGACTTATTTAAACACATAGTAACAAACAGGGTTGAAAGGAGGAAAAATAACCGCACATTTCTACAGCATCGTAGCTCTAACCCCTGATTCAGACCAGTCATCATAAACTGACCCTGGCCTGAACAGACCGAGGCTTGACGGCCATAAATCTCAGCCTGATCCAGCCATTATGATTTATATCAATGGTGACATCAGAGGGACCTGCTCGATAAAATGATAAAGTGAGCCTGTGTGCGCGTACGCATGTGTGTTAGTGTGTAGTCTACTTTTTTTGTTCCACTGTGGTTATGTGCGTGAAAACAGGCCTCGTTTATTTCTCTTAACTCTCACACGTACAGACGCAAAACGCTTTAAAAGTACGTGACAATGTCTGTCGCTTGCCTATAGGTGTGAATGCATGTGATGTGTTTCTATTTCTGCTGCCCTCTTTAACGCCAAGTGCTGTTAAAACACAGTGCGCGTTGTGTCTCTGCATTCACACCAATTTCTTCCTGTGTGTTCCCTGCGCCTGACAATGACTAATGTCTCTCCTGGAATACACACACACACACACACACACACATATATAGTCTTCCACAATGCCACAGAGGCGATGCAGTAATTTCTGTGGCTGTGACTTTCTACTGAGTGATAGAGAACAGAAAAGAGTTGACTGTTCAATCGATGCGAGCGCTAACCAGAGTCGAGAATTCAATGAGGTGAAAATGTCACCATAGCTACTGCTACCTAAGAATAGAAGGAAAACAACACTCCTCAGCGCCGGATCAAACTCTAGAACTAATTGTGAGACTGCAAGGGCTTCAACTCTTGAAATATTAAAACAGAAACTCGACTACTCAGTTGGCTGTCAATAGAGAAAGACTCTTAAGCTTACACATGTCATAAACAGACATCTCACCCAAAAAAAAAGAAGAGAAAATTAGTGTTGAATCAATCTAAACTTTTTATATATGCTGAAAGAGAAAAAATTAAGAAAAATGTGTTACATATATAATATAATTTTGATGTAGTTAGTTGGTTGAACAAAATTGCAACTGCAAACTAAGATTCCCTATTTATGAAGTTGTAGTGCTTTCATCTCTTTTAATCTGTAATTTCTTGGTCTGACTCTCATTTACACCATCGTTCAGACGTAATTGATTTCTTCATTCAGCCTTAATGTTTCTCCTTCTCTCTCTCTCTCTCTCTCTCTCTCTCACACACACATATTCTACCTGCAAGGTTAACCAACTTGACCGCATTCCTTCTGACAATGGAGGCCATCTGTTTAGTCGTACTATTTTTATATTTAGATAAAACTCTACCAACAAACACACATGCACAATGCCGTGGCGAACTCACTTGGCCTCTATGTCGGCTTTCTCTCGTACAGCGTGGGCAACCTGCTCGCAGTCGTAGTATTTTTTCTTGGCTTTGGCCAACTCTTTCACCGACTCCTGCAGCTCTGCTTGAATGCCACTCAACTGATCTATGGTCTGCGATGGGAAAAAAAAAAGCAAAACAGGCAAGTTGTTAAAGAAAGAGCATACCAACATGAGTCACGTTAACTCAGTGTGAGTACACGGGGAGAGACAGAGAGGGATAGAGAACAAAGATTGCTTCAGGGAAATATGACTAACTCCCCACTGTCCACACATCCACTCACCTTTTTGAGTTGCTGCTCCTTATAGAGCCTAACAGTCTTAGCAGGCTCTGATACTTGACTCTTGTAGTTGTCACATACGTTGAGCCTCGACTGGCTCACCTGCACTGTACCTTCTAAGTAGGACCTCCACACTGCATACACATTCCTGATTGGAGACAAAAAGCACAAAAATGAATGGTTGCTGCTTCTCTGTAACTTAAATTCCCAAGAGCAATTGCTAAGAAAACCATGAATTTCGCCTGAAGATTGGTTGAATTGTGTGGTTGCCACAGTGGGCGTTAGAAACTGCACATGCATGCAACTGGAAAGGTAAAAGAAAGAAGAAGCTAGAACTGACAAACACAAAACTGACGCCAGTATATCTGTAAACTGCATATTTAATTGCATTATTTTTCGGTTGTCACAATGAGTTGGATCCATTTTAAGGTTTTATATTTCAGTGCCTCAGTTAGAGTAAATTATGACTCATAGCTGTGCTGTAGACCATATTATGCTGTGTTTTTCTAAAACTCTGAAGCAATCCAGCAGAGCATAGATTTGGTTTTCATCTGATCAGTGCAGCTGACTGTGCAAACAATTTGTAGATGATGCAAGAACACAAAAGTCATAACAATAAATAGTTTTTAGCCCCAAGCTACTGTATATGGAAAAGATGGATGCATTTTTCTGTGTCTTATGCACACACACACACACCACACACACCTTACCTATAGTCTGTTCTCTGGTCATCAGGGTTGATTCCAGGCCAGTCTCTCTTCAGGTACTGACTCGCTAACTTCTGCAGAGCCTGAAAGCACAAGAGTAGAAATTAAGCGCTGGGAGTAATCAAAGGCAAACTGTTACCTGTTTTCTGATTAGTAAATGACTGCCTAAATGCTGGAGGCGATGCCTTTTGACGCGATCACAAAACAAAAATCCTCCTGTCAGAAAAGAAGAATAAAGAACTTGAAATTATAACTGGAGCAAGTTTGGGAAGTTTACAGGGCAGGGCGAGGATCACAGTGACTCAGATGATCAAAATGATGTCCTCAGCTTGCTTCATAGAGTATATACTGTAATACAAAAACGTTACTTGACAGAAATATATTCACAAAAGATGACTACCGATTATGTACAATAAGAAGACTTAAGGTGGAAGTGAGAGTCAGTTTTACTTCATAGGCAGTGGATATTTTACAATTCACTTTTAGGCGGCAAAAGGAAGCACTTAGCAGCACTTAACCCTCTTAACCCAAAAACCCGCAGGCCAGCTTCAAAGACATGTTATCTTTTAAAACTGTCAAAATCACACAATGTAGCACAGTCAGAAATAATCATGGGATTTCCAACAGTCTTTGAACTTAGCAACTGACTTCCGGTTTCCCCAGGAAAATTACCCAAATCTAAGCCTAAAATCATGACATTTCATCAAAATCATTTCATTCTACGTGTTTGTTTTTTTTAAATGGCAAAACTAAACAATTTACTCCAAAAAAAATCTGTAAAAAATGAAAAATCCTTTACTCCTGCAACTGAGAAGCCATTAAGAATAAGAATTAAGAATCCAGCACCTATTGGGGTGAACTTGGTTGAACTGCAGGCTGTGATTACACAAAGCAGATAATGTAAGCAGTAAACGATCTACAGTATATAGAGCTCTCATTTTTTCCAGTATTAGCAATGTCTGTAGGAACCTGGAAAAATGCTGTACATGTTTCTTTTTCAATTTATGGGAAAGAAATGGGAGCATGCCTATGTTCCCACAGCCCGATGTTCCCACAGCCCTATGTTCCCACAGCCCGATGTTCCCACAGCCCGATGTTCCCACAGCCCTATGTTCCCACAGCCCTATGTTCCCACAGCCCTATGTTCCCACAGCCCTATGTTCCCACAGCCCTATATTCCCACAGCCCGATGTTCCTACAGCCCTATGTTCCTACAGCACTATGTTCCCACAGCCCGATGTTCCCACAGCCCTATGTTCCCACAGCCCTATGTTCCCACAGCCCTATATTCCCACAGCCCGATGTTCGTACAGCCCTATGTTCCTACAGCCCTATGTTCCCACAGCCCTATGTTCCCACAGCCCTATGTTCCCACAGCCCGATGTTCCCACAGCCCTATGTTCCCACACCCCTCTGTTCCCACAGCCCTATGTTCCCACATCCCCTATGTTCCCACATCCCCTATGTTCCTATGTTCCCACATCCCCTATGTTCCCACAGCCCTATGTTCCCACATCCCCTATGTTCCCACATCCCCTATGTTCCCACAGTCCTATGTTCCCACATCCCCTATGTTCCCACAGTCCTATGTTCCCACCTCCCTATGTTCCCACAGTCCTATGTTCCCACATCCCCTATGTTCCCACAGTCCTATGTTCCCACATCCCTATGTTCCCACATCCTTATGTTCCCACAGCCCTATGTTCCCACAGCCCTATGTTCCCACAGTCCTATGTTCCCACAGCCCTATATTACCACAGCCCTATGTTCCCACAGCTCGATGTTCCCACAGCTCTATGTTCCCACATCCCCTATGTTCCCACAACCCTATGTTCCCACAGTCTTATGTTCCCAAGGCCCTATGTTCCCACAGTCTTATGTTCCCACAGTCCTATGTTCCCACAGCCCCATGTTCCCACAGTCCTATGTTCCCACATCCCCTATGTTCCCACAGCCCTATGTTCC
>OMNN01062572.1:0-24151 GCA_900302755.1 Chromis chromis | reverse complement strand
CAGTTTGTGCTATCGGAAAAAAAATCAAACGGTTTCTCAAAGCTGAGGCGTTGCGCTTTACAGCCAATATGGTGTCATTACGGTAATTCCATTCGTGACCCCCCCAGGAATCCGCTGCATGAAATTACCGTAACTCTTATAATAGGCAGTAAATCGTAAATAGCTGCCAGATATTGAAAGTTTCTTCTGAAAAAATGGGCACAAGCACTCACAGGACATTTTCTTACCTTTTTGTAGTCAAAATAAGAAAAAAAGACCAGGAGAACATTTTGAGGCTCAGGTCTTAAAGGGTTAAGCATCAGTTTGTAAATGCATTATAGCTGCAGCTAGTTGAGGTAGATGTACAACAGTACATACACTTCGTTACTTAAGTCCTGTGGTTCCAGTTGTAGTGGGTTTATGGTTTGGTTTCTCCCTCTGAAATGTAATGGTAATCTGTATAAAGCAGCGTTAAAGGAAACACTTAAGTAGCTGAAACCTGAACTAAAGTACAGCACTTAGAAGCTAGCTATAGGCTCACCTTCACTCCAGGTCCGCCGAGCCAGCAGCCTGACAGCAGACCTGACCGAGTTGCCGGCTGAGGGCAACATTACCGCCGAGGACACCAAGCAGTCACAGCATGTCGTCCCGCTGCACAGAGTCTCAGTCAGACAAGTACGAAGTAGCCATATTCACGGAGACACACAGCGGAGCGTTCTTACAACTTACCAACGTTTAAACCATGTCACAGATCAGTTATATGTCCACTGGTTGACAGTCAGCCTCGCTAGTCCGCTACTCCCATGTTTGCTAACCACGTTCAGAGTGTGTTACATCTCTGCCCTGAGTTTGGTTTGTCAGGCAGAGAAGCGTCTTCTTCTTTACTCAGTGGTAGCAAACTGTATCAGCGCATGACCGCCACCTTTTGAGCTGGAATGATTACTGCAGTGCCTCATATAAGTACACTTATTATTAATAATTAATCAGAATGTTCTCATTATAGCCTCATGTACGGTGGCCCAGAAGGGTCAACGCAAATGCAAACGTCATGACACAACAGCAAAAGCAACAACGCAACAACAAAAGCCAAAACACAACCGCAAAAGCCACAACACAACCGCAAAAGCCACAACAAAACCGCAAAAGCCAAAACAAAACCGCAAAAGCCACAACACAACCGCAAAAGCCAAAGTACAACAGCAAAAGCAACAACGCAACAACAAAAGCCACAACACAACAACAAAAGCCAAAACACAACCGCAAAAGCCACAACACAACCCAAAAGCCAAAACATTGCAAAAGCCACAACACAACAACAGTCACAACACAACCTAAAACCCACAACACAACAGCAAAAGCCACAACACAACCCAAAAGCCAAAACATTGCAAAAGCCACAACACAACAACAACAGTCACAACACAACCTAAAAGCCACAACACAACCCAAAAGCCAAAACATTGCAAAAGCCACAACGGAAGTGCGCAGTGGTCGGAAGAACATGCTTTGTTTTCGGGGGAAAATATTTTCTGACAGGCTATTTTGATTAGGGGTCGCTGTGGCTCAGGTGGTAGAGTGGGTTGTCCAATGATTGTAAGGTTGGAGGTTCGATCCCCGTCATGCCGAAGTGTCCTTGGGCAAGACATAACTGACTGTGTCGCCTGTATAGCCTATGACTACCTCGAAGGCAGAATTCAGGGAAAACGAGTCCTCAAACCTAAAAGTATACTCGCCTGTGTATTTATTCAGTTATACAAAGATTATTTACACTATTATGTTTTTCAAAGAATTGTTAAAAAAAATTAAAATAAATGAAATGAACAAAAAAAAAGGAAGCTGATGGTGACACTGTGGAATAAAGGTGACACTGTTAAGAGGTTTTTATACCCTGAATATGACCCCTCAGGGTTAACTATGAGCAAGCACATGTAAAATTATAGGTTAATTAGAATAATTAACGTAAATAATACAGTCATGACTACAAATCTTAATGTGCTTACTTAAATTTGTGATGAAATGTACCGATAACAAGGAAAATGACGTTCTTGAGTCAGTAATACTAATAAATAATACCTTAAAAAATGTGCATAGTGATTATTAAGAGATAAAATAAAAGACATGTGTATGTCTTTTATCTATGGGAAATTTCACACTGTAACGATGTATGTAGGGCAGCTCAGCTCATAGACATATATAAGTAGACCCCGCATTGACCGCTGCTGCCGATTGGAGCGACGTGCCTACGCGGCGGCCATCTTGGTACAGTGCCACTCGCTCCTACATACATGTCTGACGTTTGTAACAAACAAACTGCGTGAATATATATTGACAATTGATCGGTTTATGATCACTCTTATAGTGCAAACATGTCATTCCTCTATAGACGTAATGCACTGTAGGAGCGAGTGGCACCGTACCAAGATGGCCGCCGCGTCGCTCCAATCGGCAACAGCCGTCAATGCGACTTCTACATAATACCTCCATAGATGTCCATGCACTCCCTCCTCTGCTAGCCCTGTACCAAGATGGCGGCGGGGTCTACTTATATGTCTATGGCTCAGCTGATCTGCAGCTTCCTGACAGGCTTAGCTGAGGGCATAAACGCATCTCCATCTGTCGGTCTGTCCGATAATTCGCCTGAATGAAAACAGAGGAGCGACGCCAGTCTCAGTGAAGCAGTGTTGTGGCGATTAAACTCGACTGCCGCCGTACACTGTGTTGTCTGCTCGGGTGCCAACGGTGTACATCTTCGATCGGGTGCGTAACCTTTCGGTAACTGAAATATATGTGTGCAGCTACGGAGTTTTTTCTTGAATCACGGCCCGTATTGCAGCTAGCTAACGGCATTATCATGCGTCAAACGCTTATCGCGTCACGGACGGATTGACATTTCTAGAAACTTCTGGCTCTCCATCGTTGAAATGGTTAATACTAGCAGTTGTTTTGGCTCCTTCGCTTGTAGACTCTGACCTGCTCGTGTTTTCGGGGTTTGTGCAGGGTATAAACTGAGCTCGTAGCGCGCGCTTATTCAATCCCTGCGCGTTAGCATACCTAGCTTACCAACGCGGATGTTACCGTTAGCTCATGTAAACACAAGCAGGATTTGGCTAACTTGTTGTGTTTTTTTCCCCCCCTGTGGTTTCCCCGCATGCAGAGCTCCGTGTGCTGGGCGTGACACAGCAGCATGGACCCACGAAAAGTGTCCGAGCTCAAGGGCTTCGTGCAGATGTGCGAGTCCAACCCCGGAATCCTGCACCTTCCAGAGATGAGCTTCTTCCGTACCTGGCTGCTCAGGTTGGTGCATTTGTTCAAGCCCGTGTGAACTCACTGCTCGGTCACTGGGCTGCTGGGGAAATGATTATAGAAGATTTATTCATTAATAAAGTTACTAGAGTATTTAAATGTATTCTGGATCTGACTAAAGTGTCATCACGTGTCCTGTCCCGCCCCCTCCCATTATAAACCATGGATCACACTATCCTTGTAGTTTCAATCATAGCATCTGGACTTGGTTGAGTTAGCTCCAAGACGTTTCACCTCTCATCCAAGAGGCTTCATCAGTTCTAAACTGACTGGTTGGGAGAACACTATTGACACTCCAGTCTGATCTTATGTTCAGTGAAGGTTTTTCTAGTTTAACAAAGATGGCTTCCTTCACCCCCCTCTTGTTAAACTACAAAAACCTTCATTGAACAGAGGGGGAGGCTTGAGACACCACCTCTCACCTGTGTACAATGCAGTTTTGCATTCTTTACCCAGGAAGAACAGAAACCTTTCAAACCTGGCCACAAAGGGCCCTAATGAACCCCATTGTGAGAGGGAAGGACCTAACTACTCGCATAATGAGGGAGGGGCAACACTCACCCAGCAGACTGGAGTTTCAATAGTGTTAATGAAGAGTATAAAATCTGGAACTCCCAACCAGTCAGTTTAGAACTGATGAAGCCTCTTGAATGAGAGGTGAAACGTCTTCAAGCTAACTCAACCAAGTCCAGATGCTACGACTGAAACTATGAGGATAACCATGACCTGGATGACTGAGAATCTTCACAGACACATGGATCACACTAACACAGGCTAACAACAACTAACACGGAGGAATCCGATCAGAGTGCATTGCTTGGACTGATGGAGGGCAAGTTTCATTTTTACAAACTGCCTGATGGAAGCCTTGAGAAGAGTGTGGTTTTGTGCAAATTGTGCAAAAAAGAATTTGCATACCACCGAAGCACATCAAGCCTGCACTACCACCTGAATGCAAAGCATGTTGCAGCGAGCACAGAAACCGCCGGAGCTGTTAGCGCTAGCTGTCCTGGCCCGAGTACGAGCAACTTAACTGTAGCTCTGTTTATTTTTGGCCAGGGATGTTTTTCTTCCACTGTTCTGAATGTACTTGAAATTGCACTTTTAATGTAAAACAAACATTTTCAAGACATTAAAAGGGCTTGAGTTTAAATAAAGTTCTATGAAAGCTTGCATATAGCCACCATTATGATTTATAGTGCCATTGTCAGACTGATGCAAGATAAACAATGTTTTGTTGTTTAAATGTATGTGTCTATCAATTGATTCAGGCATATACCAAAATCCATTTAAATTGAAAAATGTTGCTTCTTGTGGCAAATACTTTTATGCGATTAATTGCGATTAATTAATTACAAAGCTTGTAATTAATTAGATTATTATTTTTTTAATCGAGTCCCACTCTAGTTATTATACTTATCACATTTTAAGTGCATCTCTGTCTTTGGCTCATCTGTCACAGCTTTGTATGTCGTCATTTCTCTTTGCCTCGACTGTGGACTGCGTTTCTCTTTCTCTGTCTGGTATTACTCAGGTTGTGGGAACATAAATCTGTCCTCATAACGTAAATCATTAAATATTAAGATGAAGAGTAAGTCTTCAGAAACCTAATGTAAGTCAGTGTGATGTATGAAGAAACACAACTGGTATATCAATACATTTTCTCTCTGTTTATATCAAAGCATTGAGGAATTCTTAAAAAATGTTAATAAACTGAAAAATCCCATTGAGATATCGGTTTCGGCCTATCCAGCAAACTGAATACCTTTTTAAGAGTCAGGGTTATTGTATCACTCATTGACTCTTTCTCTGTCATTGTATTTTGCAGCATGGATGCAACAATACCTCCCCCACCCAAGACAGAGGGTTCATGCCAGGTGACACTTTTATATTATACTGTTTATTTTATACTTTTACTTTTTTGACTAACCCTTTTAATAAACTAATATGTTCTCAAAAATCTAAAAGATTATACTGTGTGGTAACGGAGCATGCTTTCTGACTTGTAGGGCGGTTGTCCTTGTGGTCCCCCTCCCACAGCCGCTTCTCCACCGGAGCCAGAGCCTCCTGTGCTGTCTCAGAGTGAGGAGAGTGAAATAGGTACCGTATGTCTATCTCGACCATTAACAAACATTTCTTTAGTCCCAGCTCTACACTGTAAATTTAGCTAAATCTGCTTACCAGCACCACTAAAGCTCACTCGTGATTTACCTTTCTTTTAGTCCATACAAAAATGGAAGTGTATAAACACAATTTGCCATTTTACAGAGTGGAATAAATTTAGCGCTGTTTGTTTGCCAGGACTCAGAATTAACATGCTTGGATGGGTGTGACGACCAATCAGACCCGGGAAGCAAATGCATTACTTATATCCAATTTGAGCAAAATGGCTAAAATGTACTTACCCTATAATTTATTTGTTGGGTTTATGTGTTTGTTTTTTAGAAATCGACAATGAGGGAGTGATCGAGCCAGACACTGATGATCCGCAGGACATGGGCGAGTTTGAAAACACTGAGGTAAACTGTTCAGCATCACTATAATCCCTATTAATCAAGCAAATGTAGACTCACATTGAAACTGTCTAATTTTACATAGAAACATGAGTTAATTGAGATTAAAGGCCCAGAAAATAACCAGACAGATTTAGTTTGAATATCGTTACACAAAAATCACGGTTCGGTTCTCAGTTTAGGAGAAAATTAATTTTAAAAAAACATTAGCATTAGCATTAGCCATCCCATTCACTAGCCATACAGACTAGGCTTAGCGCAGAAGCGCCGGCAGGAGAATAAACGGTCCGTCACATCCTGTGGTCCACTGGAAACTCCTACTTGATTTTAGTTCCGCAATACTGTGCAACTGAGACGGAGAAGGTCCGCCACAACTGTGGGCACTGTGAGGTTTTAAGTTTCGCAATTAAAACAATTGTTTTAATGAAAAACAATAGTGCCCACAGTTGTGGTGGACCTTCTCCGTCTCAGTTGCACAGTATTGTGGAACTAAAAACAAGTAGGAGTTTTCAGTGGACCACAGGATGTGACGGACCGTTTATTCTCCTGCCAGCGCTTCTGTGATAAACCTAGTCTGTATGGCTAGCGAATGGGATGGCTAATGCTAATGCTAATGTTTTGTTTTTTTTCATTTTTCCCCTTAACTGAGAACCGAACCATATCGTACCGAACCGTGACTTCCTTACCGAAGTACCGAATCGTGATTTTTGTGTACCGTTACACCCCTATCTTTGCCCATACTTTTATTTAGGTCACAGAGGAAATGATGGAACAAGCCAATGAGAAGAAGATAGAGGCCATTAATGCTCTCGGAGAAGGTGGGTTGAGAGAATGCAGACACAGTTCCTGTATCGATTAGCTAAATACAAAGCTAAATTGAATTGGATTCATGATATCCAACACTCATTTCTTCCCTCTTATAGGTGATCTGCAGAAAGCTCTGGATCTTTTCACTGAAGCTATCAGGCTTAACCCCTGTGTCGCCATCTTGTATGCCAAGAGGGCAAGGTGAGAGTCCTCTGTGTCAATTAATTCAGATTATTCCTCCGTGCTCCTGAGTTACACTGTCTTTTCTGAATGGCGATAACTGTAATAAGTTGTCCACCTTGTCCTAGTGTCTATGTCCAGATGCAGAAACCCAACGCAGCAATAAGAGACTGTGACAGAGCCATCAGCATCAACCCAGACTCTGCACAGCCTTACAAGTGGAGGGGAAAAGCTCACAGGTACAATAAATCTTGTCTTATACAGGTGCTTTCCAATGTTTAAAGTTAACAAACACGTGGCCCAGAAGTAACTGTCCTCATTTACACAACATAACCAAACCCTCAGTGTAAACATTCACAAATATAACCCAACACTAACTCAGTGCTTGTTTGGCAGCTGATCAGTTTTTAATGTGATACAAAACAGCATTGATATTTATTGTAATATAGTCCTTTACTTAAATCAAGATGTGCAATATATGGTCCAAACTGTAAGCATTTTAACAGTTACACAATCTCAATTCTTGAGGCTCAGTTCTTCACCACATTCCCTTTTAAATACAAATAATGGATCCTTCATTAAAGTCCAATGTCTTACTTCAGTTGGAGTAGGTGTGCATTAATATAGAGAGTGCATTAATTTGCAAGTTGCAAAACTGCTGCAACAGCGAAGAGAGATACACAAACATTCAATAACTTCACTCTTATACACTGTAGTGTCACCAAAATCAATGCAGCCATCAACTGGCTCCTTTTGATGGCTGCATTGATTTTGGTGACATTTGTGTAGTATCTCTCTTCACTGTTGCAGTGGTTTTGCAACTTGCAGACGGTCCCTATCCACTCGTCTCACAGCCGGCTGCACATAGACACCAATGTTATTTCTGCAGCTTGAAAGACATCTACTTTAGATAAAACTGGGCTTGTAGCACATTGTCTACCTTACAACGATGGGAAAGAGGCATCGTTTATGTTTTGACAACGTATCGCTAATGAGTTATTGATGCCGGAAGTCCGAATCTGGACCAGAGGAGACATTTCGACTTTATTCTCGAGGTGCATGATTAAAACAAATCTACCTCCTATCATATTTTTTCTCATGAGTGGCCCTAATCCTCTTCCGTAGAATTCTACCACGAGGACAATCCTAGTGATTTTAAAAGAGTACATATGCTGGAGGGGCTTTAAATTTGACTGCCTCTGTTTAACAGTCCACTGTTCTGTTTTCTGTGCTGTCTGCTTCCATGCCTTCATTTAAACTCGCCAGGGGCGGAAAAAAAGCTGCATTTGACCTTGATGAATCTCTGCCATAATGTTGGCAGACAAACAAGATTAGATAGTGAAAATACGGCATGAAGACAATTCAGGTTCTATGTAAAACAGCCCATAAGGATCAGATAAAAATGATGATGCAGGAACAAACGCTCAGTGAGTGAGTCCCGTCCCCAGGGGGCGTATTGCATAACTGCTGGATGGATTTAAAGGAGGAGGAGGCAGAGTGGTGGTGTTCTCCGACTGCCCACCCTCACACTCCACACATTTAATTTCAATTTGCAGCATTGATTGTGTTTACTCACTGCACCTTCCCGTTGATTATGTGACGAAGCTTAACAAACATCCAATTCTTCTTTTTCATATGTGATATTCTGGGATTTTAACTAATCCTATCTTTTGCTGTAGTTGTTTTGCTCATTCATTTTTTTTGTCATGCTAACATGCAGCTCAGTTTGACTCCGGGCTCACATTTATTCATAACACACTGCTTTGTTTTTAGAAGAGCAGTTCACATTCCTACCATCCAATATGTTTTCAATCAGGCTCCCTGAGGCGGCTCACACAGTCCACACATTATTGCCTTGTCAGACAGGGGGTCAGAGCTTATATTACAAAGTCTATGAGCCCTGCTGCTGGGAAAATATATATCTTTATCATTCATATTATTTTGTCTACCTCCTGTGAACATGTAAAATACCCTTTGGAGGAGCCAAAACACAAATTCAGCTACACAAAAAAGACAAAAACTGATAAGAATTATTAGCGCACTTGTTGAACATAACACTACATTACAATTCTTAGTTTTTGCTCAGATTGTCACCATTATTAATTCAAAGCTATCGTGATTTTTAAGCCTGCAGCTTAGATTATTGTTTAGCAAATATTCAGCTAAACGTCTATCAGTCACGGCTGGTGGCGGTCTGCTTGTTGCTCTCCTCTGTCAGTGTTTTCCTGTGCTGGGATTTTTACAGTTCCTCCACTTGCCACATTACACAATTCTGCGTTGCTTGTGGCTGACTGATGAGTCAGTCTAGGGAACAATTATTAAGTCACAGTTAATAAGGGAAACAATTCATTTCAATCTGAACACCAGTTGGTGGAGCGCCACATGGAAGCCTTATGATCCCTCTAATGAGTGACAACATCAGCCAAATTACAGAAGTATAAGGATGGCACAAAAATCCCACATTACGCAAGGTAGGAAGAAGACGACAAAATCATGATCAACCCCAAATGTCAAAAGCAGAAGGTCAAGAAGTGTCTGTGAAGATTCTCAGTCATCCAGGTCACGGTTATCCTCGTAGTTTCAATCGTAGCATCTGGACTTGGTTGAGTTTGTCGAAGACATTTCACCTCTCATCCAAGAGGCTTCATCAGTTTGAAACTGGCTGGTTGGGAGTTCCAGATTGTATACTCGTCAGGAGCCATTAACACTATTGAAACTCCAGTCTGCTGGGTGAGTGTTGCCCCTCGCCTCATTATGCGAGTCGTTATGTCCTTCCCTCTCACAATGGGGGTCGTTAGGGCCCTTTGTGACCAGGTGTGAAAAGAGACAATGCGAGTCGTTAGGTCCTTCCCTCTCACAATGGGGTTTGTTAGGGCCCTTTAGGCGAGAATGGGTCCTGTTCTTCCTGAGTAGAGAATGTAAAACTGCATTGTATACTGGTGAGAGGTGATATCGCAAGCTTCCCCCTCTGTTTAAAGAGAGGGTTGTGAGAGGGAAGGACCTAACGACTCACATTGGCTCCATTCTCAGCTGGCCACAATGAGCTCTAACAAATCCCATTGTGAGAGGGAAGGACCTAACGAGGGGTAACACTCACCCAGCAGACTGGAGTTTCAATAGTGTTAATGGCTCCTTATAAATCTGGACCTCCCAACCAGTCAGTTTAGAACTGATGAAGCCTCTTGGATGAGAGGTGGAACATCTTCGACAAACTCAAGCAAGTCCAGATGCTACGATTGAAACTACGAGGAGAAGGTCAAGAAGTAAGGCTGTGTTTTGCATTTGAATTTTAAATGTGACACCAGCCTGTGCTGGAGTATCAGTTGTGTCTAACACCAACACTGCATAATTATTTAATGTGTCATGAGGAGTCAGGGTGATACTGCAATTGTGAGGCTGCTGTCAGCAACCTCATGGGAAATCAAATTATTCTAAATATATATGAATTACAAACACAGCTACAACACATTAAGGTTAATGAACTAAGAAGCAAAGATACATACAGTAAATATGGCTTGTTAAACACCTGTATTGACTTTTATCAGGGTGCAGTGGTGGTGTGACAGGTTAAGCCCCTGACTACTAATCAGAAGGTCAGGGGATCGAACCCTGAATGCGGCCACTGTTGGGCCCTTGAGCAAGGCCCTTAACCCCTGACTGCTACCCGGGTGCTGCACCGCGGCAGCCCACTGCTCCTGATATGTATGCTATGCAGGATGGGTCAAATGCAGAAATTTAATTTAATAAAGGTTCACTTATTATTATTAATTATTATTATTATTATCTTATTTTGGATATGTTCTGAAATACAAACATGCTAATATCCTTAATATATTTTGGTGGAAAGCTAATATCGGTGCACACTGTGACAGTGTGTGTCCAACAGTAAGTGCATTAGTAAGAGGTGTCAGAGGTCACCTTGAGGGATAGACACATTTAACAATCCTACGGCCTTATAAAAGAGGGTTTAACCATCAGTGTGCACCATGAGACAAAAGAAATCTAGAAAGTCTTCTTTGTCTCTTGTTCATCCACCGCCTGTTGCCAGGTGTTACACACAGTGGTGGATCTGTAATACGTCCTTTTGTTTTGTGCCATTGTATAACAGCCAAGAAACCCAAGGCCTTTTCTCACAGGTGCATCTTGTGCTGCCAATACATATTTATCATGCATTACTAACAGAGAGGATGCCCACACACAGATTCAAGACAACAGAGGATGAACTCACTAAATATCAGCGTGACTAGGTGGTGTAGGTTTCATTTTGATGCTTCTACACCTTTAAAGAATTTAAAGCTGTGTTATGGTGGATTGGAATTCTTCACAACATGAAGCCTGCATTTCAGTAAATACCTCATACTTAGCGTGCAGACCCCCCCTGTAAGCTCAGGTATATTAGCCCGTGTATTTCTCTACTTTGCTGAGGCCTTACATCAGAGATTTAAGAGCTCAACTTGGCTTTTAGGTGTTTCCTGTCTACAGGATGTTGGCATGATGTAGAGATTATGATTTAAACAAACAGGAAGGCTACATTAAGGTAGATTTCAACAATAATCCAGCCTTGGTGAAAGTTAAAATTACATGCTGTTCCCTCAGTAAAAGCTATGATTAGACAATATCTGATGGGAGACAGTTGAAATGATGAAGATTAGTTTTCAGCTTGGGGAAGGAGTCATCCAAATATGCATCACATTCAAATCTCTGCTTGCAACTTAGGGCTAAAAAAAATGGTGGTAATGCATGAGGAAATGTACACATCGCATTGCAAAGCCTTGCTGTACAGTAGTACTTGACTGCAGTGCAATGCAACGTGAATTTGTCCTCCTCACATGTGCCTGCCTGCAGCGCATACAGCCTCCTCTACCCAATGGCAGTGACTGATGGCGAGCATCACGTTCCTTACCTTCTTGACGGATTTCAGTGTGGGCACTGCGGTGAACGCTGCGGACGGCATCTCCCCCACGTTCATGTTCACATCGCTGCTGTTCTTGCTGACGGTCAACGCCGAGTATTTCTCTGCGACGTTCTCCGTCTCTTTCACATATTTCGTGGCTTGTTTCACCTCCGTTTTGCCGTCCACCACCGAGTCTGTCATTGCGTCCAAAGTGACACCGGAGAGGAGCTGAAGAAGAAGAAACGCCGGTAATTGACTTCCAAGCTAACGCTCGCCTCCTCGCGCTCTTCGGCTAGCTTAAAAATGAGGACGCTAAAGCACCTCGGGGGGGTTTAAGTAGCTCGCTTCGGGAGAAAACGACCCGTTTTCCGGCTTTTTTACTTTCTTAAAAGAGCGGAACAAACAGTTGTTTCGGTCCCGCAGGTCTGCTGTCAGCCACAGACAGCAACATCTCCGAGGGGCGGGGGGCGGTTTGTTGAGCCTGTCACCGTAACCAGTGGGCTGTGTGTAGGCGGTGATCACCACGCAGCGCCGGTAGGAGACGGAAAACCGAGAAGTAACGGCTTACAGGTCGTTACTCGTTACCCATACGAAGAGTATTTACGACATTTACTTGCGTTACCGTCAGTTGGCGCAGCGTAGATGTTCAGTTTCCATCGCTTGTCCTGGATTAACTGTCCTGAGGTAGAGTACTAGTCCCGCCTTCTGCGCTCTGATTGGCTGATGGCGGCTTACTGTACAAGATCTACAGCCTCTGATTGGCTGAGCGCACTAATCACGGTGCGTAACCTGGGAGGTCCTGTTCAAGGAAAAGTATTAATTGTACTTTTTGATGCTCCACATTTATTTGCAGACTATACAATAAACAAAGTGAACATTTTATAAAATAGGATGCATTGTTAATTAACCTTTATTTTGCACTGTGGAAGTGTAATTCCCCTGTCAGCTGCATTTTGCACACATGCTTATTTAAATGTTTATTACTGTTAAACACTTGTTTCTTTTGTTATTTTAGTATTGCTCTATTTCTTTCTTTCTATTGGCTTACAACCAGGACCCGAGTACTTAATTTCGTACCATTTCATGTGGATATGTGTGCTGGTATGACAATAAAGAACCTTGAATCCTAATTCCACATAATGCTTGTTAATACTAAAAATCCACATTAACATTTGGAATGTAGGGCTTTTACATGATAGAGTATTTTTTGGTTCTTCTTGGGAGAAATATCCAATCATTCTATGTCACAATGACATAATATGATTCCAGGTAATAAACAATATGATTATCTCCAAGGTCCACCTTCAGCTTTGACCCAAACCATATGTGGATACTTCATAAACTCCCATTTTGGAGCATAACTGTATTCTATAAAGCCTTCTGTCATTGTCCACTAAAACTCAAATGTTTGTTGTCATATACTTCAAACCAGATCATAGGCTAAAGATGGAAGTTTCAAGGACACTTTTGGCTCGTTTTCAGGCTGATCCAGCCAAATTCCTCAGGAGATTTGTGACCCAGGATGAGACATGGGTTCCCCACTTTGATTCCAAATCAAAGAATGAAAGTAAACAATGGAAACACACCAGTGGCATTTGTCGGAGAAGGTAAGGGTTCTGTGTTTTGGGACAGTGAGGGATGAAGTTGTCCATGCTGCTGAGGAGACTCAAGATGGGACTTTCTTCCAAAAAGTGATAGCGAAGCTTGGTGGACCAAGTGCATTAACGTTACAGGAGACTATGTTGAAAAAAAGGCAAGAACAACCTTCCTCCTGTGATGTTTTCTGGTGAGGCTGAAAACTCTTTTAAGTAAATGTAGTAAAACCTAGAGTAAAAAAATAAAGTGACCACAATTAACTTTGAGTCACTTAACAAAATTTAATTGACATAGATTTCATGAATGCAATGTCAAACCTTTTTTCATTATAAAAAAAAAACATTGCAGGACTGCATCTGATGGGTAAAAAAAAATATCTACAATGAAAAAACCAAACACTTAGATGGACTGATTACACATTGTGTAATGTGATGCAACACTGAACTATTTTTTTCCTACAAACACTAAGTCTTAACTACAAACTGTATAAAATATATCCACAGAACTGGGCAAATCAGTAAATATATCCAAACGCACTGGGAAGAAAAGACTTTCTGTACAATATCTTCACATTAGTATCACATTTGCTCAGTGAATGCAGATTGGACTTAAGATGCTGAGTCCACTCCCATGTCACATGGGTTGAAAAAAAAGAAGAAGAAATTTCAAAGTAACGGCATCACATAAAAGATATACAACAACAGTGTAGCAAGAAAGCTGAACGAGTGTCTCTGAAAAAAAGGGGAACTGGTGCCATTTACAAAAAATATTAAAAGCAAAAAGTCTCCACTGGTGAAAAATTCTCATATTTTTAACAGACCAGGGTCTGACAGAGTATGGCTTCATGGCTGTCAATTCCTCTGTGTGACTGGCCCTGGTTAAATAAATTCAGGTTTCATTGTCCAAACAATTCCTCGTGAAAATAAAAGGCTGGTCCTAAGTGCTCAACCAGATGAGCTGAGCATTATAATATCCTCCATTTGGATGAAGAAGACAAAAAGAGTTCATAGGGCCAGCTCCCTGGAAGACCAGTGTAGGAGTAGAGAGATAACAGAAAAAACCCAGTGGCAGCGGTGTAGTTTGGTTTATGACGGCGGTGCAGGAGGAAGAACAACTGAAAGGAGAAGGCGTGGCAGATGGTTAGCTGTGATGAAGAGTCTCAGGCAGAGTTCAGGCAGAAATGATGGTGTCAGCGACAGCGCTATGAGACTCGGATCATCTGAGCCACTGTCTCATCTGTTGCCTGGCCTACGTCCTGTTGCTGCTGAATCAGAGGGGAAAAGGGATCAGTGAAGTCATAACAATAAATTCGATGAAGTGTCATTCCTAAATGAGATTTTACCTTTTTAAACAACATATACCATACAAATAATATTAAAAAAAATACTACAAAGTCTTTGTATTTAAAGTGCTTTTATTTTTTACCTGTGCCAGGGCCAGAGCCATTTCCTCCTTGTCCTTAGGGGAAAAGAAACGCCCACCATCTCCTCGCTTGCGTTGCATAGCATGACGATGGCGAGACTCGTGCAGATATTTCTGCTGGACAGAAAACAGGCAGATTAGTCCACTGCCATGCACTTGCTGTACCTCTACTGCTCTAAAACTCACTTCACTCACTACACCCAATATTTTTTTTGCAATTTGTTTACATTTTCCCTTAATTAACATAACTAATATTTTTTAATATGTCCCTTAAATGAAATAACTCCTCATAATGTGCAAAGGGTTGTGCCTGTGTGATTGACAATTAACACCCCAGTGTGTGGCTCTGCAGTTTTCAGTTCACCATTTTGGCTTTCACCAAACCAACCACTACCTACCACACACAGTGATATACAGACAACACCAAGAATGAAATGGTAGACAAAAACAGGAGGGTGTGGCATAAGCTGCTAAAAACTTGAAAAACTGTGGATCCAGTGTGTATAAAGTTAAAGAAAATGTTAATGTTCCCAGGTTTTTTCTTCTGTCTGATAAATGTAGTATTTTTTTGCTCAAATAATGTTAAAAGACTAAAATTCTGTTTCTGCCCTCTATAAGCAATCCTTAACCCAATACAATCACTAAATTGGTGGGCTACGGGTTTCCCTGGCTATCAACTACAAAGGCAGTGCTCATAGTATTTGTTTACATGTGCAGGCAAATTATACACCTGTGTGGTCTACGATTATAACAAATATGCCATACCCTCCTTTCTTTTGGGATCTTCCCCTCAGCCTCCAGCTTGGCCCGGGCCTGTCTTCGCTTCAGGATGCGATGGTACTGTTTGGCATTGACATACAGAGGCTCCTCCTCGAGCATTTCAGCCCCTGGCAGGGGGATACGCTGCATTGTGGGAACTCCACCACCTCCAGGCACCATCTGATACACAGAGGAAACAGAAACAGGCACAAACTGCTTAGAACCTGTGGCATTGAAAGCATGTAACAGAATATACTGACACACAGAAGCAGACACAATGCAAATGGTTAAATCAGTATTAATCTAAAAAAGTCATTGCGCTTTTAGAGTATATCACATTTAAAGTCTCATAAAGGCCTTATACCCCTATACAGATGTTTACAGTCATTCTAGCCATTTAGACTTTACTACATGCAGATACTGGATGGCGGCGGCCAAGGAATTGCGTCGCACCACTGAATTTCATGGATTAATCAAAGTCATAGAGGTGCAAGTTGTCCAAGACTAACATCTACACTAAACTGACAGAGAGAACATTAAGTTGTCAATCAGCCACTTTCTGTATACCTCAACACATCCCTCACAAATTTGACAGATTGGTATGGCAAGCCGTTTTAACATTTAATAGGTAGAATGGATAGGTATTGCAGACATCCATAACTGAAATCTTTCAAGTCAAAAAGAACATTAGATATCCACAATGGTATTCTTACTGGAAAAAAATGATGTATTTTTTTACCATTCATTTCTATGCTGTCTATGTTTTTCATTAGAGATATAATTGTAGATGTCTGCAATTCACTTTCACATATCTGCAGCTGAACAGTTGTAAATCCAGTTTCAGATTTCTATAGTTTTAGATTTTCAAGATATATTTGATTTCCCTCAGTTCAAGAGATCTACATTCACCTTTTTATATATTTTGAATTAAGTTTTAACTAGTCAGAATGTTGAGGGTTAGGGTTATCTGTAGCTATTATTTTGACCAGTCAAAAATGAAATAAAGATAGATGTGTCGTTTTGACTAGTCAGAATTATGTCTTAATTGTAGATAGTAAAACTGAGCTATTAAAGGTTAAAACGCCTTGACATAGATTTAGAACATTAACAACCTTTGCCAGAGCACTTGTGAAGAATAAGCTATTGTGTATTGACAAATAACACGGTAACCATTAAATTTGGATTTAATTACATGAGGAACTTTCAGATCATTAGAAAGTCTCAGTTATGACATGCATGTTGATGTGAATGCCATTTACAAATTGTAAATACACAATTATAATATACTTCAATATGACATGTATGAGGCCTGGGAAGAGGTCAAATCCAACAAAATAAGAAAACACCCGTGCGGGTGTGCAAATATTTTAAATAAACATACTTATATTTAATGTAGGATTGTTCAATAAACTCAGCTTTAATTAAAAATAGAAATTTATAAATAGGATAACTGCGCACATCAATGAGTGACTGAAAATGTTGTTCGAAAAAAAAATTAATAACCATTTTGGTGCTCTTCACCACACCGCATACCCCATGTGTGAGTTCATATTTTAAAAAAAAAGGTAATAAGATGCTGGGTACCTCTGCACAGGGTCTTACCATGACCATTCCACCTGCATTGACCATGTTGCCGGAGACGGGCAGGGTGACGGTCACAGTGCCTTGGCCGCTGTTGGTGGTGTTGGTGTTGGCACCCCCTGCTTGAACAATCTGGGCACCTGCCAAGCTGGCAGCTGGAATTGTGATCATTCCTGCAAACAGATAATCATCACAGAGCTTATTCAAAATGACAACTTAACAATGCTCCCGTTTATGAAGTTTACAAAGGAGAAGGCAATCACAAAAGGTGGAAGAAAACTGATTTTACCCTGCTGCAGGACGGTACCATCGGCATTCACAGGCTGGTAGACGATGGTCTGTCCATCAGCTGTCTGTGCCACCTGTTGGCCCTGCACACTGATCTGCTGCCCCTTTGATACAGATGGGTAAAAAGAAGAAAAAGATTCACATAGAAATCTTGTTTCTTATGACCTACAACTCTAAATCAATTCATAAATGCCGAAAATCTATTTTCGCAATAGCAATACTATGTTGACAGCACAGCACACACATTCTATCACACACATTTTATCCTCTAACTAGAGTACAGTTCATCTTCAAATAAGGCAAGTGTTTGGACACATTTTGGAATTAATATGAATAAATTAAAACAACTGTGGTAGAGTAAGGAATAGGCTATAACTCAATATTAGTCTTGTATGACCAGAATAGTCACAGTGCCTGTCAGTGCTGGAGAATGGTCTGGCTGCACCCCTTATGATTTTGTTATAGGGAGAAAAAAACACTCTGACTTGTTTGTATTTCTTTAAACCAATAATAGTCATCTTGGACAGCCTTAAGCCCAGGATGTAGCAATGGTGCTGCTGCAAAATAGTGTCAGGGGGAACTTCTTTTGGTCAAACATTTGCACAGAGGCACTTTCTCTAAAATGCATGAAAGAACCTTAAGAACCAAGCAGGTCTGCTTTATTGCATTATCCAAACCATCAAAACTTTTTTCAGTGTATACGTCGCTAGCTAATAGGATTTTAAAAATAGCTACATGCAGATAGTGGGTGGGTGGGATGTTGCTTGAAATGCACAGTGAAAATGACAGGCTTATACCCGCAATCTACATATGGTGAGTCAGACTTAGTCAATATAGTCTGTTTAGTTTCAAAACACCTGCGCCAATACAGCATTTCAAACAATGATGGCTTTCTCCAGTACTAATGCTAGAGCCGAGAAACTGATCCTCAGTACAGGAGAGACCAGTGTAACATAAACATATGTAAATAAACCAAAAACTGTTTTAAACAGAGAATCCTTTCTGTACCAGTCGAGTCATGACCCCAAGTTTTGGAATTGAATAATGAGATTACAAAACACTTCCCCCGTTATCCTGTCATACCACAATCAAGTAGTATATTCATATTGAATATTGATGAATTTTATTAAATAGATTTGTTACTTGACTGGTAAAAATGTATCACCTGGTTCTGTCCAGCAGTGATAGCTGTCTGGGGCTGCTGGATGATGATCTGCTGGGGCTGACCCTGCTGACCTTGGAGCTGGAGAGTCTGACCACCTTGCAACTGGATCTGACCTGGCTGCACCAGCTGGATCTACAAACACAATAACACCAACAGTGGGTCTTTGTGTAATGACAGTAGATTAATTCACAATGTTCCACTGACTGCAAACTGCTTCAAAAATTAACACTAAGAAAAATATACTTATATGGACCTTTAAATCAGAAAACAGAAAAAAATATTCACAACTATCAACACAGCAAATTGTACAATTAAAAAGCATTTCTTAACAGCAATGTGTGCAGGAATTGCTAATGAAAGTAAAGCTCAGTTAAAAAGTGCTTCACAGACTACAATACTGCACCCATCCTCTGGATGCAATGCCAATACTATTCCAGAGCAAATGGTGTAGCTATACAGAATAATGTGGTAAAATCTGAATACAGATCTTAAACTCGGAATCTAGCCTTGCCTCTTACCTGCTGTAGTCCTTGAGCTCCAGATACAGGGACCTGCATTATGGTCTGACCTTGACCACCTGACATGGCCTGCACCATGATGGGTTGGCCTGATGATGTGATGAGCTGCCCACCGCTCACCTGAACCATCAGCGGTTGTCCCTGGACCTAAAGAGACGCACAGAAAGCTATTAAAGCAGCACTGACATGGGGTACCTTAGTATCTCTTACAGGTAGCTTGCAGGGTCCATGCAAGTGACGTCAAAACAGAAACACAGAGAATGACACATCGTGGTTAATTATTTGATGCTTTACTGTCATCCTTTCTGTTTCTGAATATACAACCATGTGACCATCTGGTGACATAGTGAACCCAATCTGTAGCCAGTATGTACAGCACATTCTCAACTGTTTTTTTCCCCATGAAGTTAGGCTACAATTGCAAAATACAAAACCTTTGTATTCAGCGTTCAGGTTTTGTATTTACAGGAAAGCTGCTGCCGAACAAAGAGTTGACATGAGGTTCATCGAACTTCATTTGCTTAAAGCACAAAATTAGACAAAATACTACCATCAAATCCATTTGTATTCACATGTGCAAATTGATGATCCAACCTGCATCCATAGTGACCAAACGACAACTGAAAGCCTGTGGAAGTAGCTGAAGAGAAAAATGCCAGTAGGAAGAAACATACTTCCATTTTACAGTAAGCTAATAAGAAACATATTGTTAAATAATGAGAAAAGACAACCAACAATGGTTGCGGATCCATGCGGTTCAATGCTGAACCTCAATACATCCATAACTCATATTTCCAACAGCTATCATCCTCAAGAACAAGAATATTTTACTTTTCAAACTTGCAAAAACAAAAGACAAACATAACTTAGACAAACAGTAGTCTTTTGACAGCCATGAGAGCACAAGCAAAAACCAGAGGCTGACACGCAACACACTGTGCTGAGGAACATGCAGTTCAGGCAGTTGCGAGACATGCTGGGGCGGAGATGATGAACCAGACATCACAGATGGGTCATGAAAATCAGCCCTGGATATAGCATGCAAATTGGTGGGCTGCAGAACTGTCATGACACTGACACAGGGCGGCGGTGACACCACTACCTGGAGTGTCTGCACCTGCTGGCCTGAGGCCGTCACCACTGGCGCCTCTGTTTGCAGCTGCACAGCCGTCACTGTGCCCTGTGTCTGCAGGCAAGGCAGGATAACACAGTCTCAGACAAAAAGTAAGTCTCAGTGAGGTAGATCTGGAATCCCCTGAACCTTTTGATTGCGGGTGTCTGTAACCTGTGATCTTATTGCATAATGTTTAATCGGTAATAGGAGGGAAAGGTTTTACTTGTCAAACATCCAAGTTATCAGAGTGAAGTGTGAGCTCACCTGCTGCTGGATCTGTCCATTGGTAGTCTGCACAACAATCTGCTCCCCAGTAGTAGTGGTGGCAGTGGTGTACTGCTCCATGGCTCGTTGCTATCACAATACTCTTGAGACAAAAACACATACACTATTATCTTACATTAGATGTTTGTATATTAAAATGCATTTTAGGTGCACTCCATAGCATTTTTTTGACGATTCAGAATAAACAAGGTTGCCCTTTTAGCCTACATGTTGTGTTCACTGCTATTTAAATAAGGCCTTTGGGAGGCTCTTTCGAATTCAAATCTTCACGTAAAAATAATAGTTCTGATGTTATATCTGAAATGTACAGTTTATATACGAACTCACATTATAGTATAAAGCTAGGTCAGCTGCTGGTCTGCTTTAACACGGTGTTTTGTTAACGTTACAGTGAGCTAAACAAGCTAGCGCCAGTCAAGCTAGCTAAAAAAAAGCGTGGCAAATGCTAGAAAACATACGGATGTTTGTTATGTGGTAAATTGCGAACGTCGATCTTTGGGTGCGTTGTTGTGTGTTTCAGATGATGATAATATACTGGGGGACGTTTGCTGGTGGACGGAGGGCGGTATTATCCACCGTCCCTTTGTTTGAGATTCAGTATTTTAGCTAACTAGCTAACGTTAGCTGAGGCTTGTCGATCGGCGGAGATCATGTTTCCTCGCGGCAGCCAACATTGAAAACAACAAGCTATTCGCAGCGCTACAAGTTCTGGGACGCAGCGGTCGGAATCAAACTGCAATTTGAGTTTTTTGCATTTAGCAGGGTTAGTAATTTGGTTGGTCCATGACAAACCAATCCGTGCTGACAACTACCAATGCCTTCAATCGGGGCTCCCTTACCGTATCTTCGCTGTCCGGTTTCCCTCTGATTGGCTCCAGTACAGCTCGCTAAAGCCCAATCAACAAAGTGAGCGGACAAAATGGCGCAAATGAAACAACGGGGCCCGGGAGGAGGTGCGCAGCTGCGTGACACGGGGACAGGGCAGGGTGCGGAGTCCGAGGTGCCCGGCAGATGTCGCCATTTGGTTTATATTGATACTTTATTTGTCAGTTGGACTATTTATTATATTTCTAGGAATTAAGGTGGCGCTAGTAGACGGTAAAAGATGCGACGAATGTAATTTACTGCGTGTTAGTGGCGAACCTGCTAGTTCCCCTCCGCGCCGCTAGTTGGCAGCACCGCGCCGCATTTACGTTGTGACGTTGGTGTTTGCGGAAGTGTTTCTCGGGTTTCCAGCATGAGGGTAGAAGTAGCATCTTGTTTTGGTCAAGGTCTCACTTCTGTTAGTAGGAACTTAAGCGACTTCATTTAGCATTATAGCGAGTTCTGTTAGCTGACAGTTCGCGTACAGTTAACTGAACCTCCTCCTCGGCTTTACAAACTGAAGATACAGACTCAAAAAGGAGAACAAGCATGGCTCGGTCTCTCCTCTCCCTCCTATCCAGGCTCGGGGCTCTGTCAGTGACCCCCTCGGTTCCCGTTAACAGCTGTCGGTTTGCAAGCAGAGGCGCAAGCAAAGCATGGCCGGGACATAGCCATTCCCACAGCAGGGACAGAAACAGACACGCCGAGGAGATGTCTGATGGAGAGCTGGAACTGGAGGATGTGGAGGACAAGTTCCAGACCCTGGTTGAGTAAGTTTCAACAGGACTGATCACACATCAAAACATGTAATACAAGAAGTGTATGCTGTCTTTATGAAAATCTGTAAAACATTTATCCCATGTTTTTTCAGGGAAGGCAGGAAAAGGCAAAGAACTGTGAAGTATCACATCCTGAGGAGGCAGATGACAACACCAGGAGCTCCAGAGAGGAAGTTAACCTGGGATGCTATTGAGCAGATTAGGTGAGGGAGCTCTGTTATGTCAGTCCACACAGGGAACATTACACACGATGTTACCATTTACATTCCCAGACGATAAAGTTGCACATTCCTTCACACTGGAAATATTTCTGGTACTTTTTATTACTTTTATTATAATTCCTTTGGTTTGCTACACTTGCTCCTTATTTGTCTTGTAACATTTACTGTCTACTGACTTTCTATCCTGCTTTAAAAAACCAAAGCACCAAGTCAAATTCTATATATATGAAACCTACTTGGCAATAAAACCAATTCTAATTGTGGTTCCATTCACCTAAATAAATATTAAAGGTCCTATATTATGCCCCTTCTCAGCAAACTGTTGAAAGTCTGGCATGTTCCCAGAGTGCGTCTTTCAATTTTTTAGCTCAATATAATGCAAAGATGGTTAATTTTGCCTGTTTTTTAGACATCTTCTAAACTAGTGTCTGCAGCTTTAAATGCATCTGAGCAGCTGCTGTCCATGCCCCCTTCAGGAAGAAGACTCTCTCTGTGTCTCACTGACAGCTCAGACCAAAAAGTTTGACTGCATGCTAGCCCACACAGACATAAATAAGTGTCTAAAACCAGGATTTTGTATTGCATCTAACTTTCTCTTTGAGCCATAATTACGGATACAGAAATATTGCTGAATTCAAAACACAGCTGTTGTTTTTAGTTAATGTGTTCGGTGAGTTTGTTAGATAATGTTGCAGTACAAAATCAGTTTAGCAGTGTAGAGGGGCAGATTTCAATGGCTCTGAAGTGACTGCTGGTTATCATGCTGCTAACGGGTTGCATTTTAGTCAGTATTTTGTTCTGCTGTCTGTCAAAAATATGTAAATGAGAACAGCTTCACTGGGAATTTGGCTGTAATAAAACTCAGTATATGTGAGTACAGGGAGCAGGCCAACAGCAGAAGATCTGATGTGCTTTGCTCATGGCTGAGACATTTTAGAGTTAGCAGAAGCACCCTCAGAAAGTAGAACCTGGTGGGCTGCAAGGCAGCAGTGAAGGGGCAGAATTCTGCAAAAATTGAGTCAGAACCCTACTGTTAGCTCCACTGGATTGTAGCAGCTCACTAAAAATCTTACTGGTTTGTAACGCCGGGACATTTTTTAGTTGTGGAATGCAGAAGTAAAACTTTTTATGTTCTCACAGCTTTAAGTCTATACCTCCCAAGTTTGTATCAACCACAAAATATGTGAAAATTGAATTTTCACCATATAAAACACAGAAAATCTAATACTGTGCTATTTTCAGATATCTGAAGCAAGAGCAACCAGAGGAGTGGACAGTGGAGCGTCTGGCTGAAGGCTTCTCTGTCACCCCTGATGTCATCCTGAGAGTCCTCAGGAGCAAGTTCGTTCCCTCTCCTGAAAGAAAAGCCAAGCAGAATGCTAAAGTAATGGTTGGACTCAGTCAGCAGGTGCTGCCTTCAGGTGCCGGGACATGGCAGGACAGACTCAAACTGCCAGGGAGCCGCACACCAGCCATACTGCCATCTGGAACTACAGAAGGGGCTTTGGTCCCTCTGGCTGAGCAGACTCCAATGATTCAAGGTGTAGGCTCAGGATCCATTGCAAAGAGTCCCGTCCCCGTCATTGCTCTGCCCTCACAGGTTACTGCTGGTATTAGTAAAGCTGCCGCAGTGACAAGATTAACTGAAGACACCGGAACTACTGACACCAGTCTTACAGAAGAGGATGAAGAGGATGAAGAAAGCTGGGATGGACAGGTGCTGACAGAGGAGGAGCTTGAAGAGTTTATGGACATGGAAAAGCCTTCTCCTGTGATGCAAGTAGGGAATGATTTCTTTGACGCTGAAGGAAACTTTTTGTATAGAATCTGAAGAGTTTGTGTGTTGAACTGCCAACTGAATGTATGTGATGTTCAATAAAAAT
>OMNN01062571.1:11331-34418 GCA_900302755.1 Chromis chromis | reverse complement strand
CTGCGGGCACATGGCCACTCCAGTGCTGTGCCCTCGGGGAGAGCAAGAGGTGGGGAGATGAAGATGTGGGGGCATACTGAGGGGAAGCAGAAAGGGGGGATGTGGTGGGGTTTCATAGGCAATTAGGACATGCTCAGTGGGCAAAGCCTCCAGCCTCACACCTCTGAGTGGGCAATGGTCAGCCACTCAGTCTCAGCAGACAGCTCTGAGATGTTGTTTTCATGACTTCACTCAACCTTTAAAATAAGCCTGTGCTTTCAAATTGTTCATAGCATTTCAGTGGTGAGAACGGTTTTGGCTCCGGAGCCGGGTGTGGTGGAAGCACTGGCCCATGTGGAATGACAGGAATGTGAAAGGGAGAAATGATTGACAGACAAAAAGCTGAGTCCACTGAGGGGTTCTGTTGTGGAAGGGGCGACTCCCACTTGGCAATAACCTCTCCGAAGTGAAATACAAACACATGTCAGCGCCACGGATGCTGAATCAGGACGAGAATTGTGTGTGTAATAAGGGTTAGAGAAGGAGGAAGTGGAAGGGTGTGTGAAAAGGACACATTGGAGGTCATGGGGGCACAGAAAGTGTTGCGACAATTTAGGCACTGTTAAATCTTTTATTGAACTACTTTACTTAAAAAAAAAAAAACTACAGACATCACATTTTAGAGAGCAATTCGACTTTTCTGAGGAAACAAAACACAAAGGCTAAATTTATCTCCTAAGACAAAAACCAAAATGCACATACAATGTTGGAACACAACAGCTACATCAGAATGCAATAACTGCTGTTTCAACATGATATTAATTGTTAATATACAGTACAATAAAAGGCTAATGGTACCATCAGTTGGAAGCACTAGAAAGCTAACTGGGTTGGCACAGCATGTCTTAAAAACAATACAGACTAAAGTGCTGACAAAACTACTTAAAAACAATCTCCCACTTACATAAGTTATGTTCAGTAGATTTAGTTACAACTATGACTCAGGGTCAGTGTTGTAAAGTGTACTGTTAAGACAAAATGAAACATTGCAGGTTTTCATGCTTGTCTATTAGTACATTAAAACTCAGATGTTCCCCCCGTCCCATCCCCTTATTTATACATTCTCTTCATTTGTCCTGCTCTCAGTCATATTTCTACCTGCACCCTGTTATTAGTTCCATTGGCAGGAACAGTCCAGAGGCTCTTGGAAGCTGTACTCCACAACTGTGGCGTTGCGAGAGCAGTATAGTGTGACGGAGCGGGTTTGTAGTCCACTCTCACGGCAGCACTTACAGAACCTGGCATGACTGTTGATGTTGAAGTTGAATATGGTGGCAGATGGACATTTGCCATCGCAAGAATACACCGTCACCTGGAAGAGGAAGAAGGATAATGATGGGAGGCAGTATTAGACGATGCATAATTGTAATTTCTAAAATATAATTTTGTCTCCACCAACTCAGCCTCCTTATTCTACACTTGCATAACTTGTTCATTCCTCACCGGTGCATTGCTCCTGCAGTCATCTTTTCTAATTGTAGTCCGAATAGCCACGCGTTTACATGTCTTGCCATCCTCTTTACCTACACATATGTTCACACAGGAATAAAATGCACAAACTGAGAACACACAGCAATAGCTCCAGACTTATAGGAACCTCAGAGCAACAACATGACATCACTAAAAATAACAGATCTTTTAACAGCAGAATGTAAGCAGATGCAAGTTCAAACATACACAAAGAAATGTGTACGTGCACACTTGCAGATACACTGCACACAAATACACTCTGATCATTTTACCACAGAGACCTCACACACCCCCAAATGCCTATTGAACAGGGCTCTTTGTTGCCCAGCAGTAGGAGCTTGCTTTGATTGACAGTTGGGTGATGGGAGGGGCACAGGTCTCACAGCAGACATCCGCCAAATGGCTACTGACCTAAACTTAACCTTACTTTTACACCAGTCAAAGGTAGTCAAATGAATTCTGTGCAGGCTTGGAATGTATGTAAAGAGTAGCTGATCTCTGCTTTTTCCTAATGGATGACTACATACCACTGAAGCTTAAACTGTTTCAAAATAACTGTTAATGCTTGGATTTGATCAAGCTATTTCTATTACAGATGCTTTTCATATTATTCTGTGCCTTTTAAGGGTTAACCAAAAATGGAGAAAGGAAATGAAAAGACAAGACACACACAGACACATACACATTCATACAACGTTTAAAAGGGTAAGGGAATGAGTCACTGAGAGTCAGGATGCCAAAGAATCATTGTAAGTGGGAATAGTGCAAGATGGTGGTACCTGTGTCACAGTTAGTACTACCAGTGGGCGTTACAGGATTAACTGTAAATGGTAAAACACCCACTCCAGAACCTGGGAGCATCGTCGGGACCACAGCCATCCGGTTTCAAACAGCGTCAGGAGAACATAAGATTATGTTTTGTTCAGAACACACAGTTTAATGTCACACATAAACACACAGAGGATGGAATCAGTGCAGCTGGCATGCACATGGATTTCACTTCTTTTTGGGCCACTCCGGGCAGCCAGCCAAGGACCGCAGTCATTGGATGTACTACAAAGCTCAGCAGGGCAAACTCTAACCCCTGCACCATCTCACATCCTCATTGGTAAAACGCTCACTGTGGAGCATCCTGATTGGCCAAACTGCAAGGACACTGCGAAAGCAGGCAAGCGGGTAAGGCTGCAATGCTGAATCCAGAGAGAGAGAAAATATCACCACTGCTTGTTTATTAAGGGTTTAATCCAAACAAGTAAGAAAAGTCATAGTCAACATCGTGTTTGTAAAATAGATGTGAGGAACAGTTCACAGATCATCACCTCCAAAGCACAAGTTCAGGAAGTAATGTAATCACTATTAAATGATGAGTGTAGTGTATATAATTGTATTTAATGTTTTGTAACTATTTATTTAATTTTTCCACCAAATATTAATTCTGTCTGAGTTGTGCTGGCTCTTGGATATATCAACAGCAGATTTTTAGGACACCTTAGAAAGCCAGGGATTTTGAAACATAGTCACAGGCCAACAGGCTTTATCACCACCCTCTACAACAGGCCACACCCCCAACCATTCAGCCAATAAGCTCATCCACTGCCAGGCAACAAGGCGCTCACCGCACTAATCGAGTGCTCAAAGCATTACCAGAAGCCCCTAATAAATTTGGAGACTCACATGTCCTGCAGCAACCGTCCACATAGCTCTGAACCACACCACCACTCTGCAAGAAGAGAGTAAGATGAGACACCAGAGTTATTGGGATTCAAAAGAAACTAGAGTCCAAAACTAATTTACATTACAAATCAGTGAATCAACAGTCTCAGATGACAAACAAAAGTTTAAAGTTGAAATGTTGGGTAACAAATATTTATCATCTGCTTCATAAAATAAATAAAATAGACTGATGGAAATAACAGACACTAAAAGTAGCTTCAATAGTTTAAACTTAAATTCAGATGTGAAGTACATTTCGAGGTCCTGACCTGAATGCATTCTGTATCATTGAAAGGTGGACAAACCACCCCAGAGGCAAGTATCACTGCTCCCACTGCTGTTTCCATACAGTCATAACGTGTGCAGTTCTCCACCCAGGAACTCCCTGCCTGCACACACAATCAGAATTAGCAGTGCTTGAAAAAGGGAGCATTGAGCTCATGTAGACTGGTGGTTTGCTCTTACGGTGAAAAGCTCTGTTGTCCCGTTTTCATTGGTGAAAGTGCAGGAGATATTTTTACAGGAGCCGCAGCACACCTGAGGGTCTGTGGAAGTTACGTAAACCTGGTGCTAAAAGATAAAGCCAAACAAAAAATGCAGATAGGAGCATAAGGGGATGAGATGTGTATCTACTCACATTGATGTGACCTATCAAAGTGTGTTGAATGTGTATGATACGTACTGGTCCACATTTTTGGGAACAGTTGACAGATGTGATTTCCATGGCATAAAAGCCAGAGTCTGGATCTCTGTGATGAAGGCACTGGACAGTGTAGCACAGTTCTCCTTCAAAGTACTGAACCAGAGACTGGCCTGGGCCCAGGACTGTCATCCCTTGGAAAAGACACACTTCTGCCTTCTCTGCATACGTACACATAAACATGGAAAAAATGATTATACTGTATGTGACAAAAAGTGTTTTTCATGTTAAATATCAGGCATCAGGGACTGTGAAATATTGAGCATTATGAAGCAGATAAGAGTCTGTTGTCAGACTATTATTAGGTGTCTGTGTGCTTTCAAGCATGGATTACACATACGGCATGCATGCTGAGGACAGCCACAGTTGGTGCTGCTGTCCGGAAGCTCAACCAGCACCTCCCCCTGTGAGAAAACAGAATGCTGACTTCAGTGAATTTGCTCACTTTTCCTTCCTTCTGGCAAAAACCTGATTAGATAGTGACTTCTGATGCAGCTTTTTGCTGACTTACCACCTGACAGATGGGGAGAGAGCTGTCCTCACACTGGCATTCTGGGCGTGACAGAAATAAAGTTAAAGAGAGAGGTAGTGTGAAGTTTATGCAAGTGCGTGACAGGCATAACAATATTTGGGATTATTGCAATCGTCAACACAGCAGTGAATTGACACCAGCAACAAATAGCATGCAAGAGTACGCATACGTGTGTGTGAATTAATGCATGTGCGTGTCTTTGAGAGTGTACCACAGTGATGCTGAGGACAGCAATGCCCGGGGACAGCAGTTTGAACCAAAGACAGACCAGGTGCACAGCTCACAGATGATTCGGGGCACAGATTGGCATCACACACTGAAAAACGTGGAAAAAGTGCAAGTATTATTTTTAAGACACAGACACACAAGCACACACAAGCCAAAACACACATCTTACCACAATGGTACTGTGGACAACAGCTGTTGGTGGTGTTTAGATCCACAGCCAAAAGTTCTCCATGCGAGCAAGTTGGAATGGGCTCAATACATGACTCACAGACTGTTCAAAGAGAAAACAAATACAGTTTCAGGGCTGAAAGTGTGAAAGAAGGACCCATAGAAGATGGTCAGCCTCGAAGCACACACTTATGGTTTTAGGCTGACCTGTGTACAGCAATTAAAACTTACCACACAGGTAAGAGTAGCAGCAAGATTTTTGCCCCCTGACCTCGACCAGGAACTGATCTTCCCTGCAGTCGGGGGCAGAGATGGGAGGGCACGCCATGGGGTCGCACTCTGAGGAAGACCATTTAGTGATTATGTAGTTTTACCCCATTGTCATATTTAACAGAAAGTTTAAAAATTTCCAGTAAATGCAGTAAAAATCTGGAAAAAATAGACGTTACCACATCGGTACTCTGGGCAGCAGGACATAGTGCTGTAACCAATCACCAGCCTGTTCCCGTTATCACAAGGTGGAGCGTCACTGTCACAGATGGTCATGTTGCACTCTGACAAGGACCAAAGAGGACAGTGGAAAGAAAGATCATTTAATAGGTCTTATTTCATATTCACCAAATGATTTTAGGTCTCTGAAATTAGAAGTTTTTTGGAGATACTTTTTAGCTACAGAATTGGTGAATCATCATCAGCAATGTGATACTACTACAAAAGGAAAGGCCTACAGACAAGGGAAAAGATTAAACATTATCTCTTAAAAGGTTCATAATAGGCACAAATGATTTGCTTACCACAGATTTTCTTCGGGCAGCAGGCTCCTTCTTCCAGGACATCCAGCACATACTCTCCCTCTCTCTCACACAGTGGCGTAGGGACAGAGTTGCAGTCTGGTTCGACGGCCACCACAGAGCCGTTCTCCATACACTTGTACAGACAGCAGCCACGAGCAGAGCCATTCCACACCTCTCCCGGTGAACGGGGGTTACCGTCATTATCCGTGCACACTGGGTACACCAGAATCAAGTAAATACACTTTGTGGATATGTGCGTGTTAATTATTATAAAGCACAATGAAAAACTAATGCAGTGCAGACTTCATCAGATAGGCATGTAATTACTCTTTCACTCACCACAGCGGTCCTCAGTTACACAGTACGGGGAGTCGGCACGGTGCAGGATGGTTCCACTGCGACACACACACTCCTCCCTGATGAAGGAGCAGGTGGCCTCCTCGTAGTACTCTGTGTTCAGACAGGTGCGGCTGGTGCAGGTGCTCACACATGGCTGATACTCCTTTCCAGGAGGACATCGCAAAGCTACAAGATGACAGGCAGTTAGCAATGCATGAGCAAATGAGCAACATGATGGAGTACATCTGAGTACATGTCTGTCATTTCTTTGCCCGCGTCTCCTTACGGCAGAAGTTGTGTCGTCTCCAGCTGATGCAGACTTGATGTGTGTAGCAGACCGCCACGTAGGCAGCCAGAAAGTCACATTGGTGATCTTTGTAGTGCAGATCCCCTGCCCACATGATGTCGCAGAACTGCTCTGGAGGCACCTGCAAGCACACAACCAGGCCAAGCAGGAGTTTGACTTGGTAATCTGTTATTTAGATCACACAACTAACAGTTAATCAATTTAGTCTTTAAATGTTAAAAAAAAATGTTAAAAAGGGCCTGTCACAATTTCCCACGATGAATGACAAAGCTTGTTTTTTTCAAACGAACCATTCCACACCCAAATATGATTAATCAATACATGATGACATAAAATGAAGACAAAACACAAATCCTCATATTTGAGTAAGTGGAACCGCTGAATATTTGGCATTTTTCACTCGATAAATGCCTCAGATGATAAATAGCCTTCTTTTGATTGACTGAAATCCCAACAAAGTAACTCAGCACATCTATAATCAAGCTTGTGAACTGCTGTGTGAACACTGGTAGGTACCTTGCTGTGGCATGGTGTGAAAGCTCTTTGGCGGAGCATAGACAGACAGGTGGAGCAGTCCCCAGTGGTGCAGTTGTCCCCAACCCTGCGCATGTGTTCGGTCTCATCAGTGGTGTGGACCCTCCACGCCTGCAGGAAGAGCATCATGTCTCCCACCTCTCTGACCACGGTGCCATTGGGCAGCTTCAGGTCATCTTCTGGGTTCCCATCACAACAACCTGGCATAGCGGGCAGACAGGTGTTTTGGTGTGGATGTGCATGGGAGTTTTACGGCTGCATTAGACGGTGAGCAATATAAATGTACCGTGAGATAATGTCTGCGAGAAACTGCCTAATTAAACCAAATGGCTCTCGACATCTCAAATTGTTATATCCCATAATGACTCCAGTCAAAGTGATGCTGCAGTTTAGACATTAAGCCTTTAGGTGCTGAAAGATGGCACTTAGATAAATGAGGCTTGTGATGATGTAGTCAAAGCTGGTGTGTGTGTGTGTGTGTGTGTGTGTGTGTGTGTGTTTGTGTGTGTGTGTGTGTGTGTGTCTGTGTGTTTACGTGGACTTACCACACAGGCCTCGAGTGGGCACAGATGTATTATTGGGAGCAATATACTGCAGCACCATGATGCCCGTGCTATGATACCACTGTATGCTGATCCCGCCAGGTGTGTGGATCAGATACATGCTGCCTGTGTCTTCCACATAAAGGGATGGACGTGAGAATGGAAGTCTAGCCGGTCTATAGTTTACTGTCACCTAGAGAAAAATAAAGAGGAAACACCCAGTTTATATATGTAGGATGAATATTTAGTAGTACATTTCAGTGTGTAAATATGGTCACCTTGCGATCAAGTCGGTTGATAATGATTCTGTAGGAGGAGGTAGTAATATTCAGCTTCTTAAAACAAAGACCAGATGTTCCCCCTGTAGGACTCTGTAGGGAATAGAAATTAGAGACTGTAATGATACAAAATTACATTTACTGAATAAATACAACAGTTTTTGACCCTGATACAAACACAATGACAGGGAACAGAAGAGACTGTACTCACAGTTCGCCTGATGGAGTTTACACTCTACAAAGAAAACAAAGCATTTCAATGAAACTGCCCATCAGTTTTTTTTTAGGTATTTTAAGATAATTGTTTACTTTGCGTGTTACCTGACTAGTTGGACATTTTTCCACAGTGCCAATAATAGTCTCCCTGGGCAGGTTGACCAAGATGTAGGAGCCGTTGTCATACAATGCCACATTATTACCATCAAATGTGATCACACGCAAGTCTGACATTACAGTGCAGCGACCTGGCAAAAGCCAACAGAGATTATTGAAGCAAAGGAAAACTCAGTTGTTTGGAAAGTCTTATTTTAACGCAAACAAAGAAACTCACATGGGCACTGCCACTGTGGACAGCAGGGGTCTGTGTTGATGAGGATTGGCAGGCCCAGCAGACTGCACTGAGGTGGGGTGGTGTTGTAGCGACAGTGGAGAGAGGAGTTGTGAAGAAGCAGCTCTCCATTGAAACAGATCAGCTCCGCACACTCATCAATACGATAGGAGTACGGTGGCTGTGGACACAAATATACTTTTTGTTTTAAAAAGTTTTTTTTTTTTACATGCTGTTGCACTCACAGCTGTCTGCATTTTTTTCTCATCAATAAACTTTTACATTTTATTTCTATATAGTGTTTTCTGTCTGTCTGGTTTTTTTTGTCTGTCTCTATGTCCATTTGCTATTACAGTGCATAGCTGTGTATGCAGGTATAGATGATTATTCATTCTTGTATAGCAGGAGTACATTCATTTTACAATGCAATCTTTATTCCATTGTTAAGTTGCACATAAATCATTTCATACATTGTACTATATTTGTAAAGATGAAGACATTTTGAAATGTCACAGAAAAAAAGCACAGGTGTTAAAATGAATGATGGCAGCTTAATGAAATTCATATGGCTGCTTTGATTTTAGCATCCGGATATTATGCATAGCGGCTCACTGTCACACTTTCATATCAGGACACTTGAATACAACAGAGCCATCATTAATATCATCAGTGAAACCTGTGCTTTTCTTACTATGATATCTGTTGTAAATAAAAAAAAGGCCCATTTATACTGAAATAAACATGAAAAATCAGTTAGCCCAAGGGTACATTGGCCAGGGGGCACGAGGAAAGAGATGCTCAACTCATCTGAAAAAGCTGAGAATACAGTTTAAAGAATTAAGTGAACCTGAACAGGATTTACAGTTAACCAAAACTAATGGATAAGCACTAGAACTAGAGAGCCAAAAGGAATGCATCATATGATTGAATTAGCTTTTTAACAGTATGGCTACCAGTTTAATCTATTCATTTGTAGTGTTAATAAACAAGTTGAAAATGTTTTCCTCATAGTATGGATAGACAATTAGACAATAGACAATCATGGATAGCTAGCTAGTTAAAACTGATAGTATGTATGGATAAACACTTGGGCATTAATTGCTCTGACTAAACTGACCTAAACACTGACAGTTTAACTGGATGAAAACACATTTTAACAATTATCCACTTTTACATAATTAAGTGTTAAATCATTCTAATTTAAAATGAGTTCAAAGAAACACGTGAACACGACAGGGGGTTCCGATGAAGGGGCTTCTGACTCTATGTGACAGGCGCTTGTGAACAGTGTCTTTGTGACTGTGTATTGAACTTTAACTGCAATAGCAATACTCACTGTGCAGGGAGTAGTGGGCAAGAGGAAAGGATGCGTAGTTGATGCTTCCTCTGTAATGGCAGAGGTGTCTGGGCTTGTCACTATTTCTGTAGTTACAGGCTCAGTAGTGGGCTCAATGGTTGTAGGAAGGGTTGCTGCTGTTGTCTCAGCTGCCGTTGAAGAGTCTGTTGGGGTTGTGGTCTCCATGGTTGTATCTGCTGGTGTAGGCTGAGGTGTGGTTGTGGTGGTCTCTGGTGCAGAGGTGGTGGAGGTGGGGGCGGTTGTGACGACTGTGGTGGGTGGTGGCAGTATGGTGGGGGACGTTAGAGGAGGTGGGGTGGAAGTTACTGGGGATGGTGTGGTAACAGTGGTAGGAGTTGGAGTGGAGGGCGAGGTAGTGGGAGCAGAAGTAGGAGGGGGCGGGGGAGAAGAAGTGGAGGGGACTGTAGTGGGCTCAGTGGGTACAGTAGAGGGTGTTGCTGAGGTGATCGTTGTAGTGGGTACTGTGGTTGGAGGAGGGGTCATATCTGTTGTACTGAGAGTGGTTGTCTCTGGTGGTGTTGAGGGAGTAAGAGTGGTTGGAACAATAGTTGTGGGAGGAGCAGGAGGAGTTGGGGATGGAGTTGGGGTGAGCAGAGTGGTGACACGCTCAGTGGCTAACGTTGTACTGGGAGTAGTGGGAGTGGTAGTGGTGGCTACGGTTGTTGTGGGCCTGACAGTAGTGGAAGAGGTAGTTGTTGCTCTAGTTGTGGTGGTGGTAGTGGTTGTGGTGGTGGTTGTAGTTGTCGGCCTTGTGGTAGTAGTAGTAGAAGTCGTAGTGGTTGTTGTTGTAGTTGTTGGTGCTGTTGTTGTAGTTCTGTTGGACCGTGTCACATATGCAAAGGGTGTTGGAGTCGGGGGAAGAGACACACCTAGAGGAGACGATTAAAATCATAAGCATAGATTTTGTATTCATTCAAAAAGTAATTATCGTTATGAAAACCCAAACTGTTGATAGCATTTTAAGACACAATCTAGCTGTACTCACAGTCCTCTGTGTAAACACATCTTCTAGTGACTTCATCAAGGACCATGTTCTTGGGACAACGTGGGAAGCAGCCCTCCACGCTGTAATACACAGAAATGATTTCAGCACTTGAGTTGAGCATAGATTATGTGGGTTGTATAATGAGTGTTTTTAACGAGTCAAGCCTCTTACGGGGGCAGGAACTGGCAGCGTGTAGCATCGGGGTCACTACACGTGTGGACACAAGGGCTTGCACAGGGCTGGTACCGCCACTCGCACATCATTCGGTAAGGGATAACAAAAGTGCTCTCTGCAAGAGGATAGGAAAGCATGTGAATAGTTAGCATTTGTATAAATGGCATGCGCATGTATAGGTATACAGCGGCCCCAAAAAGTATTTGGACACATGAGTTAGACTTTGAAATTTCATTGCACTAAATGAAAAAAATTCAAAGCTAATTATATGTGTTTTAAATAAAGAGCTTTTTTCGATGACATGAAAATGAAAATCAAATGACAGATGTATAGTTCAAAATAATGGCAAACAGTGGCCTCACTAAAGATTACTGTTGTTTTAGTATCTAATTTGCCACCCTTCAGCTTGCAGAATTGCTTGACAACATCTAGACGATGTAATCAGCCAGGTTCTGCAACAGCTGTGGGGAAGGTTTCCTCCTATTTCAACCAGCAAAGCTTTCAGTTCACCCTCACTAGAACACAAATGAGCTTATTCTCTTTAGCAAGCAGGGTCATCTACATCTGTTTCGTTCTTTGAGCTTATGAATGATTTTCACTGCATCACTCTCTCTGTGTATGTGTTGATCCTACTGTTTTTTCCTGATTTTACACACAATTATGCAGTCCAATCTGCTGCCGGTGCCTTTGTGTCTCCCTGAGCACAATCCTCCATTTTTTATTTTTTTGACAAAATACTCAACTGAGAAGATTTAAAAAAAATCTTTTCTTTTTACAGAGTCATTTGTGAAAACTGATGATGTCCTTGACCTTTTCTTTTGAAGTTTCATGGTAATACAGCAATTTAGTCAATGTGTTAGGCTAATTGCCTCAAGCTCCCACAGCTGCCCCTAGCAGAGTAACCAAAGAGGTAGTTCATCACATTAATGATGGTCATGCCCCACTAATCAGAACTTGTGTAAATTTGCTGCCACTTAGAGGGCTGTGTTCATATCATTATAGTAAATAATATAGTGTTTTTCAGAGTTGTCCAAAATGAGTCTTATGTGGATCAAAGACCAGTTTATCTAACATTTTCTAAAATAAAATGGATGGATAGTTACTGATAATTTAACTGTTAAAATACTGTTTGGGGCCACTGTCCATGTGTTGGTTACATGCGAGTGTTTCTGACCCTCCAGTGAGAAGCTGCTGCTGACTTTGAAGCCCTCTGAGGTGTCGTATCTCTGGGCTCGGGCAGAAGTGCGTGTCAGTGTCAGAAAGATTCCAGGTTGGCCAACAAGCTCAAACGAGGTGTGACCTGGCAGAAACAGCCCCTGGTGCTGGATGAAGGTTGCCCTACGGCTGAACTCCGCCCCTCGACTCCAATGCTCCAACTGAAGACGGCTGCGCCCGGACACGACAAGGAAATAATTTGGTCTCTCTGCAGACTCCAGTGACACCACAGGGACACCTGGGAAAATAAGCAAATTCAGGTTAATTTGCCCCAAAAGACAAAAAATGGGAGTGTGTAATTATGTGAATGTGGATGCTCACGTGACGTCCTATCCTTCTGCAGGCCTGCGGTGATCATGAAGTTGAACAGTAGGCCTGGAGGAGGCAACTGCCCTGGTCTCTCTCGTACTAGAGGAAACACTGAGCTGCTGGTGCGATTCACTCCAAACATGGTGTCATTATAGGCAGCACTCACCAAGGAAAATGGGCCATCGCCGAGCTCTGTGGGGGAGTAAAGAGAGCGAGAGAGGAAATGAGTGCAGTGACAAGCCTTTAGAGAATTGGAGAAAGGTTTGGAATTCCACAAACAACAGTTACCAGATGATTCTCACTCATACATACCTTGATTATAGTATTCACAATCGTAGGCTGGAAGAGAGCAGGACAGGTCAGAAGTTTTAAATGATTGAGCACAGAGGTAATAACACACAAGATCTGACAGGAAAGGATCTGTAAATGGTATGAAAAATACCATAGTACTGTCTGATCAAAGAGGGACTGATTAAAATGTGTCAAAGAGGTAAGCAGGGGTCACATCCATGACTAACATAGAAGAAATGAACGTACTATAAATATGCATGATTCTGTTTGTGTGTGTGTACTCACGACAGACAGAGGGTGATCTCCAGTGAATTGTGACCCCCTGTTGACAGCATTTGTGTGCATATGCAGCGATGGACGTACAGAGACACTCGCAGTCTCCCCCACGGTTACAGTTGCAAGTGTCTGTCAGGCAGTTCCTATAGAACCAGGCCACATCAACCTGTAGGGTACACACAACATGTATACATTGGTCTCACACACACATATACAAACACACACAAACGATCATAAAGTGAACCAGGCCAGATCCTGCTGGGAGAAACTGGGGGAGGTCTTGTTTAGGGGGTGAGTAGTTTTCAATAATTCACACAGGAGGGGGTGATGAGATATCAGGACAAAGGAATGTGGGTCAACCTCTGGTGCAGAAGGTATCAGATGAGCGCTATGACAGATCGACAAAATGCATCAGCAATGAGTTGGTCTGTCCAAAGGCGAAGTTAACTGACACAGACCACTATAATCTACATGAACACTACACTTCATCATAGCAATATCTAATCTGTATCTTTAGCTTTTTTTATACAAGCACATAGTAGGTACTGATTAGGTAGTGTGTTTGGCTGGAGCAACAGGGTTAAATTTAAATATTAAAGCCATTTAATGAAATGGTACACAGTGATGCCAAGGTTTTCTTATTCTTATATTGGTTATGAAAAAATCCCCTAAAATTCTGTGTTAAATCTGGGAAATGTGGACAGTTTGACGCCAGCTAAATTAATCTTGTCTGTGTTACTTATCTTTCTTATCCTTGCACCTCTTATACATATTTTACTTTCAACAATAGTACTTTAACTGCTTTTCACTTTTACACCAGCATTTGTCAAGTGTCACTAAAAAATAAGTACCTGCACAAGCAGATATCTGAAGAATGAACTGTGTAATATAATTCGTAAAATCTTTCACATCATAATTCTTCCATATCCCTGAGTTTGAGAACAGACACTGGCATCCAAAGTTGTCCTACTGTATTGTGCAGACACTACAACACACAAAAGAAACTGAATGGGATTTTTTTTAGAGCAGTTGCTATTACATTTTGAAATTGAATGGAGCAGTTTTTTTCTGCAGAAAGGCAGGCTTTGAAAGTAGAATTTCAAAGTGATGAACTCCACCTGATTTCATTTGCTCTGATAAGGAAGAGAAATCTACAATAGTCACTAAACGGAGATGTTGGGCTAACTTTGCTGGGCTTTTAAATCTTAGTGCCCTCAATATTGCTTTAAAACTGTCTGAAAGCAAGAGAATCAATGCTTCCCGTTAGCTTTCAGAAAGATAAACTTTGGTTGTGTCCTGTAACCATAACCTTGAAGCCCTTTGGATTTACTTATTTGTGTGAAACTGTCTTTTTCTCATTGATCCAACAAAAAAACCAATTTCTACCATGGAAAAGAGCAGTATGAGTGCTGTTGCCCATTAAGAATAATAAATACAAGGCCATGTTTTTCTTACTGCACTTTACCGATCAGCAACAATATTAAAACCATCAACACACAAAGTCGATAACATTAATTTTCTCATTACAATGCAATGTTCTGCTGGGACCTTGGGTGTTACCAAGCATATCCCTATGGCAACAGCATTTCCTGCCACGACCTCCCCAAGCAGGGCGATGTGCCCAACCACACTGCAAATACTGCTGAGGAACAACTCGAGGAACACAGCAAAGAGCTCCAAGTGCCGACCCCAGACCGGCCTACAAACACCACAGATCCCAGTGCAATTAAGCATTAACAAGAGCTCCAGAACAAGCTTGATCCACAAAAGCCCACACCCCGCAAGGATCTTGGGCCCCTCAGCACCCAAAGTATTCAATTTCTCCATGTCACCCACCACAGGACACCTCCAGATGTCCCCTGTACATGTCCTGATAGTGTACAGCTTTTTTGGCAGCAAAAGGGGGATTAACTCTAATATTAAGTAGGTGGTTTTAATGTGTGACTGATCGGTACAGACACATGTACTCCACCAACAATTTAATGCTATGGTTACAATGCAGAATAGCACACACAGTATATGAGTCATAAAAGGTAAGTAGTAGAGGGGGTACAGAAATAACATCTCAGAGAAACACACTACAAAAGGAGGTTCTTCAAAACGGTACCTCAAAGTGAGCATGTCTGTGATGACTAGACATCTGTAGCTCCTCTACAAACAGAACATGATAAGCTATCAAAATAGCAGTAGATCAGAACAAATGCAAAGAAGCCACACAATTTGGTCTTTGTTAATTTAACAACAAGGTGCAAAGAAATTATGTCTTATATGCAATGTGTCCGTTTCTCCCTGAGGAAGGACAAAGACAGGTTCTGTTCTGAATCCACAAAGGGAAATCCGAAGCAACACAAATACACTATACACTATCATTAATCAAACAGTTCTAATTTAACGGTTTAAGAGAAATGTTAAAGGATTAATTCTTGCATGTCATGCATGTACTGATCATCTCTACTGATCCTGTATTTGCATGTAATTAATTAAGTCTACGTAGTTGACCTTATTAATTATAGGCAAGCAGTAGTCAAGTGCTTCACTTTTTATGGTGGCTGATGGTCCAAATATTGTTTCTGTGTATATAAACATGGCTCCATCTACTGGCCATATGTAGAAATACTCTACTGTAGTAACACATTGAGGTGTGTGTCTGCGTTTGTTTAGCCTAGCATCTGGTGTGGTATTTTGTATTTATCTCAGTGTATTTGCTGGGATCAGTTAAGAGTTGTTCCCATAACCCCTTAAGAACCCCTACTCCCCTGTTGCAAGCAAGATAACCTTTCAACAGCTGCGTTCATTTTGTGCAGACAATGTGTGTGTATGTGTGTGTATCATTTCAATGGCACTCACCACGTTGTGACAAGGTGCAAAGACATCGCTGTAGAGGAGAGCACACTCCCTTTTGGCGTACGGCTGTCTTCCTAAGTCCCCTTCACACGGTCGCTCAACTAGATAGTCACTTTCGCACTGAAACACACAAAACACACACACAGAAGGTGATCGAGTGTCTGATTACTCTTAAATATCACACTAGACTCGGGGGAGACAAGCACATAAATTACAGGAGCAACAGGGACCCAGAGAGAAGTGAGTGAGGGAGAGGGAGATGGACAAAGACAGAAAAGAGGAAGGAGGGTAAAGTGAGAATCAATGGAGGAGAGGAGATGAGCTGACTCATACCTGTCCCAGGGCCCAGCTATCTCCAAAGGTCTGTGCATTATTGACTTCCATGTGGCTGGATGTGGTCATATCATTCACTGTCACGCTGTCAAAGTTTCCACAAAGCCCACTGAGAAGGCCCTGGAGGAAAAAAGGCCGACAGGCAGTCATGTTTTTGGATTCTTTTTGTAATAACTCAATGTATTTTCTAAATGTACTCCTAGTTCAGACCTTCCACTGGGGTCCAGCTCTGATGTGTACAGTTGTCTTGCGGTCCCAGAGGATGGTCAGATCCTGACTGGAGAAGTGAACCACGGTGTAGTAGCCTGCTTTCCACAGCTCAAACTCTGACCCTCGACCCACAACAGTGGAAGGGCTCTAAGGTAGAACAAGCAAAGTAACTGATATTATTTTTGCATATTTCATATACTATTGAGAAGAAAACAGATACAGGTACATAGATTAATTGGTATATTGAGTGTGTTACTGTGTGTATAATATGTACAGGGTTGCCAGAGTTGTCAGTGAAGTAGATCTTGGTAAGTCCCACGTGAATGACCAGTATTTTCATGCACACAATGCCGCTCTCATAGCAGTCCTTGTTTTGGGCTACAATTGATACCTCTGGTTCTCCTGCACTCTGGTGAAAGAGGAAGACAAAATATTACTCTTACAAAAAAAGCAAGTCTTATCAGCTCCTATCATCTCTGTCCAACAAATAAACAAAATGCTGTTGGTAATTCGTTTGTTCAAAATATTTCTGCTGCTAACGCCACAGCAGGCAGAAATGTGATACCTCAATACCACAGGGGACATTCAAATTTGAAATCTGATTCTTCCAGTTTAGGAAACAACGTCATTCTGGATACATGAGAGGTGACAAGAAGAGGAAGCAACTCTAGGGTATTAAGACACAGCTCTGACCAGCTTCTCCATTCTTTTCAGGTCTGCACGGTGGCCGGCAGTCTGCTGGGTCTGAATCAGAATGTCTGTTCTGCTAATTCTAATTCTATATCCCTGGGAGCGCAGGAGCCCTGGGGTTTGAAGTGAACACTGGTCTCTTTGTGCCGCTACAGCTTTGCACAACGTCTGCTAGCATTACTGTGGTGCAAACCCACCTGCACACACACACATACACACCTTAATCGGCTCTAATTAAAACCCACTCTCTTCCAAGATTAGAAACTAGCTTGGATCTTCTTTCTCAGATCCAAATCAGTCTTGGCTACGAAATGTTGAGGATGCTCCTCCTTTGCCTCTAAACACGTTCCCAGCTATCACAAACATTCTGTGACACAGTCAGAGCATAAGCTCTCTGACACAAATCGATTAGCTTTTCAAAGCCCAGCCTGAATTGATAAATTTGTCACAGGAAGTCAATCTCGTCATTTTACGTCTTTATTTGAAACACATTTTGCACAACAGAAAGTACTTGTATACATACACACATACTGACTACTCACTTTCAGCAGGTAGACCTGACAGTCAGAGTGGTAGTCATACTCAAGGCCATCAAAGGTGTGGTAGTGTCGGTCACTGTAAATGGTACACACAGCTGGACATGGAGAGTAGCTGCAGTTAAAATAGCCACGGTGACACACGCTGAGGGGATGGACATGTGGATGCAGGATGAGAAAAGCAAAGAGAAAACAGAAATGGGACAAAACCTCATGCCATGTAACAGTACTCCTTGTACTATGAAGTGATTTGAGATTCAGTTGGTTAGAGATACATGGGAGACATTATTTTGCAGATAATACAATGATATATCTGGTGAGTCATGCATGGCATGTATGTCATGTGTCTAAAAGGGAAAATAAAATAGTGAGGACAATAAAGGCATATACCACTTGTAGCATGGTGTCTCCACAGTTTGTCCAGGCAGGTATTCAAGTCCCAGCCAGGCACAAGGACAATTCTCTGGATAGTAGCACTCTCCCTGGTGCAGCACCAGCCTTCACAGATAGACGTACGTAGGAGGTACAGAGCATACAAATACTTAATTTGAAACCCATACCTGTTGTTTTGCCCATGAATTATAATTGAATATTAAAGAACACTCTAGCTTCCAGGCAGCCACTGTTTTAATTAGTTAAGCTTTATTTATTCACAGAATCTCATTGAGATCAAAATCTCTTTTGTGAGAGACCTGAGAGCAAATTAGATATATTCAAGATCACAATTAAATCATTCACTCACGCAAACACAGCCCTACTAATTAAAACAGCCAATATATTAAAATATTATTTGAAATAGTGTCTCTAACTTCAAGTTGTGGTGTAGCTCATTTCAGTGGTAAGATATGTAGTACTGGAGACCAGTGTTCCTCCAGACAGGTCAGAATTAGTATGAGGGACGTTCAAAGCCAATCTCCTCTGTGACCTGATGTTGTGGCTATTTGCTCTGAACCCCATTAAAGATGTCAAACATCTTTGAAGCTTAAATAGCAAGCTCTGGTGCTTTTTAGCTGCCAGTGATGACCCTCCAACCTTTTCACAGAACTCACAGCAGTAAGTGTGAAAGCTATCTGCAGTAAGGAATCAAATGGCACTGTGGTAGACAACACCCAGTGGTTTGAGGTTAGTGGCGGCAGCATGAGCGAACAGAGTATGTCTATAATCCATAATCAAGTTTGTAGTTTCAGTTGGTTTCACAGCGGTATGAAAATCCACTTGCAGAGACGTGACTTTTCTTGTGACACAGTACCTACATAATTGAAATTAGCACTTTTATTTCTTAAGTCTTCACTTTTTCATGTTTTGAGTTAGATTATTATATCACTGCCAAGCAGTTGCAAGCAGAGACTACAGTAAAATAATGATCACTCCAATGAAGCACTCATCTCATGCATTCTTTGGAGCATCTGCAAGTAGATACTCAAACTGAAATTTATAGAAAAAAGTGGCTGTCTGGATGGTAAGAATTCACTCAAAAAGTCATGGTATGTTTTGCCAAGGGGACTGGAAAAAAATAATCTCACGGTCTTTTAAAATGAATACACAACACTGGAAGGCAGTGGTTCCTTATATTACCCAGGAGGGCAGACACAGCCGGGGATGCACGGTGTGTTGGGTGGGCAGGTGAGGTTCAACATCAGGTTACGGCAGGTTGGTGCGCAGGCCACTCCTCCTCTCTGCTCAGTGCAGCTGTGGTACACTTTCCCCTCCGGACACTCCCCGACCTCTACACTATCCGGCTCTACAATGTTCATGCAACGCACACGCACACGCACACGCACACGCACACACACACACACTCCAGAAAATCAATGCTCCATTCGCCTTAAACATCAACTGCAACAGCCAGTCATGGGAAACAAGCTACAACTACAGACATAAGGCTCTTGATTTCAGCATGAGGGACATAGCCTGAAACGCCACTTTGTTGTTGGAACGAACGAGAGCAGGAACTGAAGGGAGGGGGGAGTGCAGCGAGGTTACCTTTTTCCTCTGGCACACACTCCATCTTCCCATTTCTGCAGAGGCTGATGGAGGAGACAGGAAGGGAGAGAAAAAGGGGTGAGTGTTTGGGAAGGAGAATAATGTTATCAAACACAAGGTTAGTTTAAGTGCTCTACGTCTCATTTGACAATCACTCAAGCTTTTACTGCTTTCTCAAATGTATCAGACAGCGTGTGCAAGTATGTTCTACTGTGTGTAGTTAGGGGAGCAGCGAAAGTGAGTTTTCAATTTGCAGTGCAGACCGAGGCCAAGGCCAGTTGTGACTCACCAGGGGCCAGAGGCACTGAAGGTCACCTCCCCTGGCTGTGACACACCACCCATAGAGTAACAGTGACACTGGGACCTGAGGAGAAACTCATGACATTATTTTGATTACATTAATTAATGATAATGCCTTCTGTGCTGATGTGCTGTGCCTGTGTGTGTGCGTGTGTGTGTGTCGTTTCGGCTAAATGGCAACTGATGACCATCGTAAGGATGATGTATGAGGTGCTTGAGTCTTACAGCTGCACACAGCGCTGACGCACATCATCATGATAACTTCCGTCTGGACAGCCACACCCCTCGGCGCAGTCATCGGGGTTACATGTCTCAGTAGTAGACAGCGCACGACAGGACCGGCCACAGGATGACACGCATGAGTGGTACAGCATACCTCCAAGACACACCACTCCTGCACATCCCACACACAAAGTCATACAATCTATATCTCAGCAAAGGTAATTCAGTTTCTTATGTATCATACGAATTAATGTAAAAAACAAGCAACCCAGAAGACAGAGACCTACCACACTCAGAGACATGTGATCTGAAATCAATGTCGACTCCATGTTTGGAGCAGAGATAAGCGTAATGAGCCAGTGCAGTGCATAGACAGCTGCTCCCACAGCGACAGGCCTGATAGCGGCACTGCTGCTGGTAAATGTTTGGACTGATGTAGCCATGACATGGAGCAAACACACTCCCCAGAAGCACCTCACAATGGGATGCGTAGAATACTGAAACATATATACAAACAAAGCATATGTAATTCTGGTCTGAATAAGCCAAGATAACCAACAGCTAAAACATGTACAACTCAGTGCAACCCAGAAATCATTACTAAAAGAATATACAGTACTGTCTGTATCTAGCAGGTGGCATTTATTATATTTACCTAATGTATTATATTTACCTAAGGCTTGGTATAATTACAGGCCACCCTTAATCCTTTTCTCTTTTTCTAATTATTAATTAAAGAAGAATCCAAAATATGAAAATGTATTACCATTGTGTTGGTTCATCTCACATGGGTCTATAATGGGCAAGTTAACCGGAGCAACACAAGCAGACGACACCTTCCAAGCATTGGCATGAAGCTGAGGAGTGCCCTCTATCATACCTGCTGGAGACCTGCACGCACATAAATATAGTCAACTAAAGTTACATTTTCTACACTGATCTGTAAACGGGAAGCACTTTCTCACAGGAAATCATCTCGTAGGTTTCCATTGAAGGTTCCACAAAGGCCCAACGTCTGTCCGCGCCAGTGACTGTCCAGCTGCACATAGACTCGACCCCCTCGACCATCATAATGCAGCCTCAACCCAATCCCTGCCCTCAGCTGCGTAAACACAGAGGTCAGCTTCCGCACTTCGACTGCATCTAAATATCCAGAAAAAAAAAAATCACAAATAGATGAAATGACTTTACTTTTTAACTTGAGGTCATAGGGGATATTTTGAAGTGAGATCTATCTATGTGTAATATAAACTTTTGTGATTCCTACCATCGACATAGGGCAGGACAGGCGCTGGGCTGACACCGAGTATCACCTCCCCCTCTCTTGTCAAAGTGATCTGACGACTCACGTCTTCATCCAAAATCACTGTCACTGACTGTATGCACACTTGCTGCTGTTGATACACACACATACAGGAGGGCCAGTTGCATCTCCATAGAAAGGACACACACTGCAGAACTGATAAGTTTTCTTGTGTTCTACCTCTGCACAGGTGGTATACTGCAGTGTGACGGTGAATCTGCTGCTGCTGCGGCTCTTTGCCAGGACGTACTGACACGCTCCCGGCTGGAGAAACATCCTGCCGTCAAATGTTGTTACAAACACATCTCCAACCACCGAACACTCCGCTAAAAAGACACAGAGGGAAGGAAGTTTTTGGACCTCAACTCACCGCTTCCTCTGTGGTTTCAGAATGGTCTTAAAGGGGACTCTCACCTGTGCAGTTATTCTCAGTGCAGTTCCACACCCCTCCCATGCACACACTAAAAATAGACAATACAAAGTAAGTTAGCAGCATGCTGTATGTCCACTATGTCATACAGGTCAACACTCACCAAACACTGCAGCCCTGTTGAAGCACATGTCCTTGTACGTAAGATGTTCCATGATAAACGCATGGGCACTGAGAAACAGCGATACATGTTCCATTCTGTAGGATAAGACCTGCGTAGGAAAAGGATTGTGTGAGTTCAGTTAACATAACATTTATCAAACAATTATATTTTGTTTAAATACCATCGGGGCAGTAGCAGCCATCCAGGCAATGTAGGTTTGTTCCTAGACACTCTTTCTCAAATGTACAGGTGGGTGGACAGCAACTGATACAGTCTCTGTACACAAAACTCTCCTCACAGCCGTCATCTACATGCAAACACAAACACCACACTTTAACAATAAGGACAAAGATTGAGTGTGGAGAGATTAAACATTTACCAGGGAAAGCACATTTTGTTCCCACTAATCTTGTGTTTTCACAGACAATATAGATCTGCAGGAGTAACTTACTACAAGAAGGGAAGCTGTCTCTCCACTCTCTTACTGGATATCCAACATGGGAGCAGGCTCGAGTGTACTCAACCAAGGCTCGACAAAATGTTTCCTCATCATCAGAGCTGGAAAAAAGGAAAAGGAAAATTAAATTATGCTTCAGACTTGATGTTTTATAAAGGAAGTCTCTACTTTAACAAAAAGTGAAAAGTATCCAATTGTCATTATGTGTGTTTTGACTTACACACAGAGGTCAGAGACACAGCTGGCAACAAAGGGATTTGGATCGATGTTTTCATGACATGACAGAAATGGGAAGAAGAGAAGCGCACTGCATTTCTCTATGGCATCCTGCACACATTCACAGCAAAAACATTACAGTGTGAATATACAGCACACAATGGAACAACAGAGACGTACAGAAAAACTTGAGTTGTTTTCACTCAAGCAGCAAAAATGTTAATATGGTGTACTATGGCCGACCTTTGTACTTGCTAATACTGAGTGGTAATATTGTTTCTGTGGTTCTTACATCCATATCTGACTCAGAGTGGCAGGGCCCATTGAAGTCGAGATCTACTGAGTGACAGGCTCTCTCGTGAGGCAGGTCCACTGCCCAGCTGTTAGCAAACATTGCAGGCTCATCTGTCCGAATGCCTAAAACACAAAGTCGACACATATGAACATGTGTATATGCATGGAGACCCAGCACATATGCACAGACAAAAGCTACAAGATAGAAATGAATGAACACGGCCACAAGGCAAGGATATACACACAATTATTTTGTTTGTTTCAATCTTGTGATCAACACACATACAAGAGGCAGAAAATAAAGGTCTGATAAAATTAAATAGTGCACAAAAAATAAATCTGGCTATTTGTAAATGCACCGTGAAAAC
>OMNN01062571.1:0-11311 GCA_900302755.1 Chromis chromis | reverse complement strand
CAAACATTGCAGGCTCATCTGTCCGAATGCCTAAAACACAAAGTCGACACATATGAACATGTGTATATGCATGGAGACCCAGCACATATGCACAGACAAAAGCCGCAAGATAAAAATGAATGAACACGGCCACAAGGCAAGGATATGGTTGATACACTATTCAAACACATACACACAATTATTTTGTTTGTTTCAATCTTGTGATCAACACACATACAAGAGGCAGAAAATAAAGGTCTGATAAAATTAAATAGGGCACAAAAAGTAAATCTGGCTATTTGTAAATGCACCGTGAAAACAAGTCCATAGCAGCTTTATAGCCGGAGCCTGTTTTGTTTACACTCTTTTCCCTGAGTTCATCCTCTCTCTACTGGACAGCTCTCTGTCTAAACAAGCAGGGGACCATAGTTCATGTTACGGGTCATCTGAGGAAAGATCCTTGCTTCTTCCAGCCATTCAAACCCAAACTACCAGTTCTCCCCTATCCTTCCACTCCAGTCTATCCAGGTCCCACTGCTACTATAATTGGCCAGAATCACTGTTGAGTATATAATAACAGTAATTGCAGTGAGTGGGTGCTGAGAGAAGGGATAAGAGGATGAGGGGCCAGTCGGGCCGGTCTTACCTCGAGCAGTGGTGAGGTCATCACCAGCAATGTGGTTGAAGTTCCCACACAGACCACACGGGGCACCCTGGTGCTCCTCGCTCATCTTCAGGTAAACACCCGAGCCTCCATCCCAGGCCAGAGAGAAGCCAAACACACTCTTCACAAGCAGGTAGTCGGCCAGTCTCTCAATAAACACACCGCCCACAGTCTGAGGCAGACTTAGTCTGGCATTTCACAGAGACAGACACACCAAGAGAGAGTCTGGTGAAGTCAGGCCTTTAGAAACACATGCTGAAAATGCTCTATAGTGATTTTACCGTGGGTGTGGATGTGGTGGTGAGTAACTGGGATGTTGTTTCCCTTTTTTTTCTTACAGTTAAATCATACTCTGTCTTTCTATTTCTACATCTTTGAAGAAAAACACACACCTGCGACCTCCCTGGTGAACCCGATATCCAGAGATGTGGATTTCCTCCTCATTTGGGAAGAACAGACTGAGAGCTCTTGGACATGAATACACACTCCCATCACACACTCTGCTGTTGTGAATCTGAGAAGACAAGAAAGATGATGGATAGTGGAGTGCTGATCAATACTGAATTATGGATACTTTCTGGTTCTGTTCTAGGATCGATTCCAATATTAAAAGACTGATATCTAAACTCTAAATATGCTACCAGCAGTTAATACTTCTCTTTACGTCTGTCATAGTCATATGAGAACTACAGCTCTTTAAGTGGAAGAGCTGCGGATGCCGATCTGAAGTAAGAAGAAAGATGATGCTGGAGTGACACAGAGTCCTTTGGCAGTGGCAGGCAATATCCAGATACAGAGATAAAGAGCGTAGCTATGACGAAATGTAATTTTATTCAAACTGATATAAATAAATATGCCAGTGAAATAAATAAACAAATGAAATAAATAAATGACACAATAAATAGTTATATAAAAATCAGGGATGCCACTTTGGACCTCAGCCAGGAATGAGATTTGTGTCATCTCACATGAATTTGATAAAATATACATAGGTGTATAATTATTAACAGCATATGATGCTGAAAAAGCTGTTTTTTTGGCCAATACTCTGTAAATTTTATGACACTTAAGTATCAGTTTTGATGATAAGCGAAAAACCTTACCTTACTAAATGTGAGCCTATGCACAGCCAGTGCTGTTCACTGCAGTCTTGTTTGTTTTGACTAACAGCCGACTGATCATTTTAAAGTGTAGGCATTGACTCATGTATACATGTATTGTGACATTAATTTTTTTCATTATGCATTTCACTGGCATTTATAATTTTCAATTTGAATAACATGGCATGCAATATATAAAAGGAAGTTCATGTAATTTGTCGATTCCTCTCCTATTCTACAGTAGCTAGCATATCCTGAAAGGCTGCATACATAGGTTAGGCTAAATAAAATTTAGCATACAGTGCAGTCTAGGCATTTTTCCCTGTGTTTCTGTATTGTTTGTAGATGATTATGCAAAAGCAGTAATATTCACAACTTTGGGAAATACAACGAGTACAGCCTACTTTTTACTTCCCTCTTCTGAACAATAATTTCTGAAAGCAGAACATCAGTGTTATCGCTCATCTCTACTGATGAAAGGGAATCAAAGGAAGGGTCACTGAGGGAAAAGCATGGAAATTTATTAAATAGGGATTAGACACTATCTGTAATCTGAGCTGGCATTCCAAAAATCACAGTCAACTGTCTGGTAATGATGCTGCCATCAATGGCTACAAATGGCTAGAGTGGTACGCCCTCTGAATTGCCCAGCAGTGAATTGTTGTGGTCAAATAATATACAACAATAGATGCAACGGACAACAGGATTGAAAAACACTTTAGGACCTTCCTTTTGAAAAGAACTTAATCATAAATACAAACTGTTTAACAAAACAAAAGATAAAATGCTGAATGCTGCAGCCTTATTTGGCAGCTTAAATCATAAGGCATCAGTGCTTTTAAGAATTTTAGAAAACAATGGAGATATTCTGCACAGAGGAAAAGGCTATATCAGGCTTTTGCTAAACAGATAAATACTTGTTAGTATGACAGATTTGTTACTTTTGGTCAAGTAGTGTGTAGGCAATAAAGAGAAATCAGTTGTTTAATATGATTTCCAAATGCAATATGAACAAACTAAGACAACTCGAACAGGGTGTTGTCTGCTTTTTGTTTTTAAATTTTCAGTTGCAAAATTATTACCTTAGGTCAAGAGGAAAATAATATGTGAATTACAGTTTATATTAGGTTCATAATAACAGTGAATTGGCATGCAGCCTTATATATCTGTTTCTTGAGGTATTTTGTATGGTACAAGCAGTCAAATAACAGAGTTTCATCTTCTTTATGTGACCTGTATATTGTTTTAGTTTGAAAAAAAAAAGATATGGCAGTCTGGTAAGTAGCCAAACTACTATCTATACATAAAAGCTGATACTGGCCTTACCCACACTGTGTACTGTGGTGTAGCTGAGTGGCAGTCCTGGGCCAGAATGTAAGAGCAGGTTCCAGGGAAGTAGAAGTAGATTCCATCGAATGTTTCGTAGTGGTGCTGACCCCACGACCTGCAGATCCCGTCTCTATCCTGGCCCTGGTTAGGTACTGAGAGGGAAGAAAAAGGGCAATTCACTCAGACAAGATTCTTGTGATGATGAAGTGGCTCAATTTCATGTGATGACACAAGTAAGTTTCAGCAGGAGTTGACACTTAACTAAAACCGAGAGAGCAAGTCATGCATCCGATCTCTTTTATCATCCTCGTGTCTTTCATCATCTTCGATTTCACTGAACTTATCAGTGGAAAATGAACACCTGAATTTTCTAAAAGCCCTTTGTTACAGGAAATCCCCACAGCTGGCTATGCCAAGATGCTTTCTCAGACCCTTCCCAAACTCCAAGGCTGTGGGGGGTGTGGTGACAGTGAGTCACATCTTCTTATCTTATTAGTGAGTTTCATGTCATGCTGATAATAATTATACTTTACATATCTTAATCACAAGACATCAGCGTTTCAATTAACACATTTTCCCAGTCTCATTTAATATTTCTAGAACGTGCCTTCTGTGGCATCAGCTTTGTTGCCCTAATATTTAAAATCTGTGTTACAGCTAAGAAGTTTGATAATATTTCTTGGAAGAAGACTTTTTAAGGATCACATATTCTGTATCTTTTCAATAGTCTATTTCAGGATTTCATTTCAAGCCTCATTTCAGTCGAAGATCTTTATACAACATTGTTTCTAACATGTGTGTCAACACCAAATTAGTTCATTGAAATGAAAAATGTCTTTACAATCATTGTGACCTCAGATCTCCTGATATACAGCATAAGGAGCCTGTTCAGAATATAGAAACCAGAAACTCCATCACTCAGCCCTTACCCTATTACCTTAGTTCAAGTGACTTTATGTCTGCTTCTCTAGGGAGTAAACTCGACGTCTATGTGTGCGTGTGGGTGGGTTGAATGGAGATGGAGGGTGGTGGATTTGTATCAACAAAGAGAGATAGAGAGAGAAAGAGAGAGAGAGAGATTCTGGGGAAATCTGATAATTAATGCTGGAGTGTGTGCAGGTAATTAACGTTTGTTGAATGATTGGAGAGTCTCATACACGCTCTCATTCTTGTATAACTGAGTGTGCAACTGTATTCTGTTATTTAAAAAAAAGTTATTCTTATTAAACATCCCAAGCAGCTGGTCTATTGCATACCAGGAATGGTTCATGTGCGGTTGAGATGAATCTGAGCTGACACAAAATGAAGACGTGTGTTACTCACTGATCTGGCAGCGGTCTCCCAGTGCCTGGAACTGAGCACAGTCACACACACCGCCCTCCTGACACCAGCCACCATTGAGGCAGCCGCAATATTCTGGGAAGGACACGAACAAACTCAAGTTCTCTCATCCTACTCGAGCCGGGTAATGAGTTTTAAGTTTCTGTAAATGCATTTGGAGTCACTTCACAGGCAGTGTGTTTACCTGAAGAGGCATCTCTGGCTGTGTAGTTGTGCAAAATGCTGCGTGACAGAGCACCCTCCGACAGCAACGGTCTGTATGTCTTGGAAAACAATAAACAATGAACACTTAGAGGAGTTCCTTAAATAATTCTCAAGCCCTAACAACTTTACTGACACAGTGTAGTTACCATCGGTGTACCTGCCGCTGTAAGTTAAAAGTTGCGTCAGGTTGAGTGGGAGAAAGTGTATGTGCTAGTGAGTGTGTCTCATTCTTTACAAAGACAGCTTTGTGCCGGTTAGGGTGTTGTGCGCATGTGGGTGCCCTGACCTCCTCTGGTTCTCTTAGGTGTAGTGTACAAACCTCCTCCCCGAGGAGATCCCGTTTCCTCCGAAGTGCATTAGCCCTTCTGCACACACACAAACATGCACATTAGTGGGAAGAAACAGTCAGAGGGGAGACTTAAGTGCACTTTACACCACTTGAATTCAGACTCCGCACTACTCTTTACTGAACCCTCACACGCACAAGTGCAAGTACGCACACACTCACACACGGTCTCCATCACACACTCTAGACAGAAAAGGGAAGTGTAAATGCATTTATCATGATTATCCTATGACCTTGCGTGATAACAACCTGTGAAAAATCACAGGGATTACTTCTGACACTGCATTACTTACTATTAATATTAATAACACAGAATAATTGCGAAATTTCTTTCTTTCATTTACCTCTGTGGTCTTCCTTCCGCCACTGAAAGTCGGCTCTGAGCTCCTACATGCAAAGTTATACAAATAGAAACACAGTTTTAACCTGCCAGACAGATATAGGTAACATGTGTAATGTAAATCTATAATATTAAAGGCAGATCCAGAGGTCACATCTGTAGTTAGATGTCATGTTAGGACACAAGGATATGAAGAGGCAAGAGGGGAAAGCAGTTTCATACAATAATATGTGTGAAAGCGACTTATGTTTGACAGATTATATTGATAAAGAGCAAGTGAGGTGAATCCAATGTTTTAACAGAACTTGTAACACTTCAAGGATGTTGTGGCTCCGTTATATAAGAGATCTCAACTAGATCTATTAATATGTCTCTATGTCATTATAGTTTACATTCAAATATGTGTGGCAAACTTTATTACAAGACTAGTGAAGCACTCTGGATGTGTAAAAAGGTCTGACTCACCCTCAAGTAACAGCAAGTGGGAGACTGAAAACGACATAAGAAGAAATCGTTTCACTGTCCACTTTAAGTTCATCTCAGAGTCCGAAAGGAAGTCCCGCCGAAACGTTAACGGTGCATCTCAGCTGTCCCGAGAGAAAGGGGTTTAGGATGTTTGGTAGCACCGGGGACGATGCCTGCTCGTTACCTGTAAGACCTACCTGGAGGCGACAGCCCCCCTGAGCGGATGACGAGTAGCCCACACCTGTGTGGGCAGGTAAGTTGCTCTGCTCTCTGTCACATCCTCAGCATGCAGCAGACAGGCTGGGACGTTCACCTCCGTGTTTCTCCGTGTGAACCCTGCAGGTCTGTCGCTTCACCCATTTCACCACAAACGTTACCGTAAAATGTCAGACTGCCCGCACGACACCGGTGGAACAATTTTAACAGAGAAGCTACTAAGCTAAAGAGCTGGAAATGTCAACCCATCCTCACGCCAGTCACCCGAAACAGATAAAAATAACCTAGTGTTTGTGTCAAATAGAAAAAAATAACAATATGCTAACTTCAAAACTTACTGAAATGAAACCCTTTGAACTTTAGAGGAGAAACTTAAAGAAGTTAGCTAAACTAGCTAGCTAAATACAAAACTATTAAGCTAGCAGCTGGCTAAACATGAACGACGTGGTTAACGTTAGCTGCTATACTTTAGCCGCTTGTTTTTCTTTGCATACTTAGTAATTAAGGAGAGGATATTGAGTAATTAGTTTACAATTTACCTTAAGTGTTGATAAACAGAAATGGTCTGGCATCTTGTATTTTTGTATTTGTGGTTTTCTAAGTACAGGAAAACCGTAATTTCAATGTTAAACCATGCCTTTGAGTTGATTATGTTGTGTGTGTGTGTGTGTGTGTGTGTGTGTGTGTGTGTGTGTGTGTGTGTGTGTGTGTGTTTCCATTTACTGTTTGATAATAAAGCTTTGTATTAGATGAAAAAAACGTACACATACCAGGGCCCAGTACCTCAGCCACATTTTTTGAATAAAATCTATATTTTAAAAGAAAAAGTTTGCCCAGTGTTGCATGACCATATACTGTATATGGTTGCTGACAATACAAGCAACATCTATACAATAGAAGAGTCCAGTGTATAAGATTCGAATAATACTACTATTGTCAAGTGCACTATGTACATTCATTCTGTGTCTGGAAAGGAATTAGTGCTATCTAAATAAAAGTGCAGCATTGTTGTTGTTTTGTCCATCCCTGTGTGCCAGGGAGGACAAAATATGAGGCAGTCTGTGAGCATTATGTTGTTCTGATTTGTATTATGTTGCATCTATATTGATCATCAAAGAAGCAGAAGAAAATGTTGTGTGGACACATATGCCTCCCAATAAATTAGAAAGGATGGGTGATGCTCTATGGCTTAATTTCTAAGCAGGATTAATTTATAAATATTGTCTCACACCATTTGGACACGACTTAGAGAGAGAACCTTTTTTTTTCACAAAGGATGTTTTGTCAGGTGTAAATAACTAGATTAATAACAGCTGAAGTGCATTTAGTTGCTTCATTATTAAGGTCCTGGTATGATTCATGCTGGATCACTAAAACAAAGCTGTTGTTTTGTCGTTAGTAACATGCTTTTCCTACAATGGCAAGTCAAAATGTCAGCTTTGACAAATGACTTATTTCGTAATCCTCTGTTAATACAGATCAAGACAGATAAACATTCTCACTGAGATCCTGGCCTGTCCTCTCCCCCCTTTAGCTTTGATGATACAGAGAAACCAGTCTATAAATTATCATGCCCAGACATAATCTTGGCTTTTCTCTCATCCTAGGCTGTACTCCAACACCATAATTAGTGCACTGCCTTAGCTTCTATAAATATTATTTTTGTTGTAAAATGTTGCAGTGGGATAAAATGGAAATGTAATATGTAAACCTTACTTTCAGTAGAATTCACAACAACTAATTATGTAAGTGATTATGAAATAAGAGACTAAATACTGTTGCAGCCATCTGAGCATCTCTTTTCATTTCAGTGCTTTGGATTGTCTCCCCCTGCAGGTTAGTTGTGTTTATATCAGTGTAGTGTGAATGTTGAACAGCACAGAACAGATGACTCTCAAGTTAAAAAAAAGTCTCATTTGGTTTAATAGCACTGTACATAGGGATAAATCTTTGTTTAAATTAACAAATTAATAATTAGAAGCAGGAGCAGGGAGTTACTGCGGGAAGAAAGCTTACAGTGTAGTAGTGACTTGGAAAGTGGTGAAGGGTGAAGCAGAGTATCACTGGGTACATTTACTCAGTTAAGTAGCTTAACATTTTTTTAAGGGGAATTAGAGGAGAAGTAGGAACATAAATTGGAAGTAGTTGAGGTAAATGCTGGGTTTCATTGCCAACTTGGGTGACAGTTTTATTTCTTGTTGGAAATGAGTGCGTTGACTTCATCCTCTGGTTTGAGGCTATGCCACTGTGCGATTGGCCGCCGAGGGTTAGCCAGCATGTCCAACCAATGGCGTTGCTCAGTCCCAGTGCTGTTACCACCCAGCAGCACCTTCCCGATGGCGTCATTCTTCCCAATCTTATCATAGTCCAACACAGTCACTGCTACCTGCACTTTCTGCAAATGAAATACATAAAAAGTGAATTTCTAAAGATTGTGTCCACATCCACTCATATGTATGTGCATGTACAAATATATATACCTCTATTTGTTCACATGGCACTTCAAAGCTGAAAGATTCGTTGTAGTAAGGGTTCAAAGTGTTTTTCTTTATTGTTGTTTTCTTTTTCTTGAGTCTTTTCCCATTCTGCATTAAGTGGATCTTCACATAAGGGTCTGGTAGTGAGAACAGGGAGGTTTTATGTCAGAGCAGCAGACCAGCAGCCTGGCACCGATGCAATAACTCCATCAGTGAAACACAACATCTATTGTAGTAGTTCCCAATTTACCTTAAATAGAACCCGCTTGAAATTGGACTCACCACTTAAAAGGTAATTATAACACTTACTGATCAACTAGAGCTAACAAATCTGGGGTATGAGGGTGAATCTAGTGATATTACAGCACATACTGAAACATATTTCTATTTCTTATCATTTTAGGTGTTTAAAATGTTGAAAAAACTTTACTAGACTGGCACAGAAGTTGTCTATACTATAAATTCTCCTGCATTTTAGTAAGAGGAAATTGACAAGGAGTTTAAATTGCTGCTTGACTCACCTGATAATCCACCAACATCCATTTTCTTCAGGTTTTTGGCCTCCAGAATCACCACTGTCAGCTTCCCTGCAGTAGGCACATACCTCAGCGACAAGCATATGTCTCCAAGCCGCTCGCTCTGATACACAGAAAAAAAGTAATTGCAAGAATGTCTAATATCTTGAATCATGAATCCGAAATTAAAGAAATGTTCTGAAGAGGCTGCAGTCTTTCTAAGAGACAAAGGTTCCTGGCTCTGAAATAAAGTTTACATATCAAAACAAAAGGCATTGTTTGATTTTACTCAAACAAGGAAACATCAAGCTGCAGTCTAGTTGTTCCCAAAACACAATGAAACACATTGTGGAATGAAAAGAAACTAATTTAAAAGGAGAACTGTTTTGGAAACTCATTCGACTTGTACGTCTCTATTTACGTTCAATTAATTTCCTTCTCTGTCACTTTGCTCACACCTCCTCCTTCTCTGCCTTCTGCAGATCCCTCCACTCCTGCAGAGACTGGCTGAAGTCCACACCGCTCATCGGTATCTTCACAGCTCCGATGGCATCGTGCTTTGAGAAGCGGTCAAAGTCGTACACAGTCATCACCAGTGTCTTCCCGCCCAGCTCAGTGTATGCTACCTACACAAATACACAACACAATAATTTGAAACATGTCATGTGCAGATAATGACCCAAGTGTGGATAAATAACTCTATTTGTATTTATATTGGTTAAATTTACCTTAAAAGTAAAAGTCTCATTGAAGTTGGGTTCCAGAGTCTTCCTATGAACTTTGGTTTCAAACTTTTTCTTTTTGTCCGGTAACAGATAGAGTTTAACGTAAGGGTCAGAACTGCCTCCCACATCCATCGCAGGAAGCTCTGCAGCCTGCAGGATGCCGACCACCAGCTAAGATGTGACAGCAGAGGAAAGTAATACAGGGAAAAGTGAATCTGGCTAATTGACAGGAAAAAGAGAGAAGTATTAAAATGTGACATTTTAGAGATGGCAGATGGTGGGGAAAATTCATGTCATACTGAATCACAGCAGCTCACCGTATTATCTGTGAAGTTGTAATCTAATGTGAAATGTAGTCTGCCCAGCTTCTCATCCTCCTTGGGCTCATTATCTGACAGATCGGTTTCTTTGTTAAGTTGGTCATTCAGGGGCTGTGCACACACATAGACACACATCACATGCAGATTAAAAAACTCCTTCTCCAATAACCAGCTATTTGTGTCGTGTTACTACACTATATTGCGTAGCATCACACAGCCAGACACAGTTAAAAATAATTTTATTTTCTAAAGTTTATTTATTGTTTAAAAGGGGCAGGCAAATTTTACATGAACAGTTTGTAAAAATGTCGTAAAGGATGCATGTCGCATCTAAACGACTGCTTCTAAACAACTTATTTCACACCTCAACTTTTTTACTATAACATAAGGGATGCGCCAGACATCCATTAGTCTTAACATGCCCTGACAGTTTTACTAGTCCTGGGTGACCCGGATGTCAGGACCATGATACATTGCAAGGACAATGCGTCTGCAGCAGGAGTCTGCGTGTGTGTGTAGCTTACCTCATTGTAACCTCCATCCATTTCAGTGTCAAAACCTCCCTTGCTCTGCTCTTTTCCCTTTTTCTTGTCCTTTTCTTTTTCTTTTTCTTTGTCCTTGTCCTTCTTTTTCAAGCACTTTTTCCATACACATACAGCGCACGACAGCCCCACACACAAGCTCACAATACAAAGTGCAGCAACAGTCCACGATGGACCTGTGAATCCACAAAACACACACACACACATTCATGATACATAAATATTTTACACACACTTCTAGTCAGCCGCTTGAACTCAGTGTCCCAAATGTTATCCCTAAAATTCCCCCGAGCTAGTAGAAGAAGTTGAAGAAGAAGAAAAAACTTTCCAGATACCGTTTCATAGTGAACAAAATATCAGGTACACTGGGAAATGTAGTCCAATCCAAGCCAATACTCCTGCACTTTTGTCAGATATATTGTCATGTTTTGTGGTAGCATACTACTGGATTACAATATGCTGTAAGGTGTTATAATTTCTCCATCTCCTGTGTATTCTGCTTGTTCTACAACATCACTCTGATGTCAGGGGACATATTCAAATCCAAGAGGACATTTTTATGACTTGCTGTTTTGATTTGCCAATATATTATACATGCACATAACAGTGTGCAATGCTGGCTGGTCTGAACTACAGCCAAAAAAAGAAAACAATGAAAAGGAATTCCTCCACACAAGAATAAACAAACAGATAAGGCACTTCTACCAGGGGCATAACCATCTTGTTTGCAGTTTTAAATGTAGCTTAC